>CAUYRT010077764.1:0-78478 GCA_963574885.1 Lepilemur ruficaudatus | reverse complement strand
TGCTGTGAAGGGGCCGTGTGACTGCAGGGCTTGCCTTGTCTACTGAAGCAGCAAGCCCAGAGCAGAGGTGCACACGGACCAGCGAAGCAGCCTGGCTCTCACAGCCTGGCCACCGGGTGCTGCCCATCCTAACCCAGTGGGGACCACAGGCCAATGAGAAGCCTGGGGACAAACACAAGATCATTTCTCCTCCTTTGCTAATTGTGGTCCCCAACAACTATTAGAGGGTGTGAGTTATGGTGGCAATGAACGGGACACTTGGAAAGTGAGTTTAAGGACTGTATAAAGGGCCACAATGTGAGAATGCATAGGTGACAGGTGCGGTAGTAACATCTTGCCTTTGTAAGCTGGGCTTCAGCTGTTACGTTTGTTACACCCATCAAGCATCATGGACTCGATAATGCCTGGGAACGACCTGTAAGCCAGACCAGTCTCTGTTTTTCATGCCGTGATGCCAAGAGGGCTCCCGACATCAGCACTAGTAAGTACAGGGTGGGTGGCCCGGGGTGGGGCATGCGCAGCACTGAGGCAGCACAAAGCAGGGACCACCCAGCCACACAGAAGAGGAGATCAGGGAATCACAACTCAAGAGATAGCATCTGAGCGGAGTCCAGAAGAAGGACTGATTAGGAGTAATCCAGATAAATGAAAAGTGGGTGATACAATCTAGGAAGATTGCAGGAACATGCTGAATTCTGGATCTACGAGAGCTTCTGCATGGACTCTGTTTGTGGAGGACTAGGGGCAGTGAGGGTGAAGGTAAGAAAACATCTAGCCATGGAGACATGGGCTGGATCTTGGAAGACCTCACAGTCCATACCCAGGAATCCGGATTTCTTCTGGGTCACTGGGGGGTCAGTGAGGATGTCAAACGTCATACATAACAATAGCAGTTTACTTTTGGCATAGATGATCATTGTGTATGCTTTAGCTGCAAGCAGTAGAAAGCGTTGATTCATTTGGTTTAAATATAAAGAAAATATATCATCTGGCATAACAAGAAGTCTGAAGTTAGTGGTTGGCTAACTCAATAGCTCAAAAATAGCATCAAAAATCAAGATTATTTCTGTCTCTTCGCTCTGCATGCTGGATTGTTCTCATGAGAGAATTCTTCTTAGTTGCAAGGTGGCTGCAACATTTCCAGCCTTTGCAAACTTTCATCCAACACCCAGTGCTATATATTTCTTAATTCTCTTGGTAAGAGGGAGGAAACTCTTCTGAGGCACACCCCCTCCCAGGCTTCCCGTGTCTCTCCTGGCTGGATTTGCACCCTACTCTTACACCTACATGAATCACTGGCAAGGAACAGGAGGTCACTATAATGACTTACACTGATCTGACATGCTTCTTGGTGCTAGACATCCCAGGGCTTCACAGAAAAGGATGAATATCTAAAAAAGTGGAATTATGTGCAAAAGAAGGACAGGATGGGGTGGCTTTTAGAAGACAACAGCTGGGGATGCCAAACCACTCGGGGTAAGCTGAAAGCCCCCAGCAGGAACTCCTTGCTCCTGTTAAAGCATTTGAGTAACACATTATGGGACCACATGTGTGGTGACAGGTGAGAAGATGGCAATAGGGGGATTTTAGGGATGGAATTAAAGTGACTTTGTGGGAGGATCACGAAGACCTCCCACCGAACAGCAGTTGCTTCCATTGGACCTGGCTTGGCATTCACCACCCTCATACATTTCTAGAAAACTCAGGAAGATGGAAATCTTGCCAGAAGTTCCATCAGCATAAAACCTCTGGCAGCCCAGGACCAGGAACTGCTCTGAAGGCTAAAAAGATCTCAACCCAAATGGTGTTAAATTGCTGTTTATTTTATTTTGCAATTCGACAACGAGGATCTTGGAGGAATCACAGCTAAATGACTTCCAGAATAAAGTGCACTCGGCTTCAAAATCTGAATGCATCAGTAATGACGGCTTGCCACGTGAACGAAGGCAAACATTGTTTACACACACGATAAAGACGAGGTTTTCGCTGTATGCAATTTACATTAATGAATATAATTTTACTAATACAAGCAAACTCTAACATTTACAAGTGCAAATAGCTTAACTACGGTCAGGTACATCTGCATCTCCACTGCTAAATTAAAGCAATATTTGGAATATTCAACTCTCACTCAAACCTAAACCTAGCCTCTCTTTTAAAAATAGCTTTTGTGTAATTCTATCCAGTTTAAAATTTATTTAGCTTAAAGTGTAAATATGGCTAACCTTCCCCTTTCCCCATGGTTCCCAGAGTCAGGGTGCGTGGGCTTTCTCTATTGCAGCTGTGAGCATCTGGAATCCGGAGGAGGCTATCAAGGGTGCTGAGAGGTCAGAATTTTGCACAGCATCGGAGAAACCCCAGAGTCAGGGTGGCACATGAACATCACAGTTCTTAGGGGATACCTTCAGTCTGGCAAGAAAACAAGCCAAACAGGCTCCAGATGTAACATAGTGAGCGTCAGAACCGGGTCAGTCCATGCAAGTCAAAACAACAGAAGCTAAGACATTTCTAGCACAATTCACTTCACTTTTGTCTTCACTGAGGAAAAGACATAAGCCCATGGTGCTAGCAGAACATTTCTGCTTCAGAAATGCTGTTTTGCTTGTGGATCCAAGTGGGAGATGAGCAGCGACATCCCTTGCCCAGGTGGGCACGCATCCCGCCACCATCTCTGGAACCACCCTCAAGACAGTCTGCAGCCCAGCCAAACAGCTATGATTAGCTCCTCTCCACTCTGGGCAGTAATATTTCTTTTCTCCAAAATTTTATCTCATTTCTTCATCCATGCTCAGATTCAGCTGTTAAATACTCAGTTTGCTGTCAGCGTAGGCAACGGCTGGTTTTGGTGTTAGTACTTGCTATGAGATGGAGAACACCCATTAGAAATAGATGCTTGTTTTTATATAATAGCACACCATCAAGAACAACAATATTTTAGCTCAGGACAATAAAGGAAAAAAGACGCCAAATTCATTCTATGAAGTACTTTACTGGATGAAGCCGTGAGAAAGATGCTGGGGCCAAGTTGGAGGTCGGGACACTTCCTAAACTCTCTGGACAAATAAGCACAATGACTCCGCAACTTAGAGCCTGCAGCGAAAAGATGGGGTGCAGGGGTGCTCATTCAGGCATGCACTGCAGATTCTCTGCTTCTCCTACACCCTGTGGTGAGAGTGCTGATAGAAAACACAACCCTCCAAGCTTGGGGACTCGTGGCAAGAAAGTGATGCTCCTCCATCTCCCTAGGTCTTCTGCAAGGAAGAGGAATCCCTTATTTATCCCTTGTGGCAATTCCACACAGCCTCTTATACAAGCTCCACACTCTCAGACAGGCACCGTGCATCATCTCTCTCCACACAAACAGGCATAAAACAGAGCCAGGTCCAGGTGTGAGTTCTTGCCACTCCCACTGGACATAGGTCTGTGTCTCTGGAGAAAAGGTGACCCTCCTGTACAAGGTAATTCTCTACCTGTGCTCTAGGTCTATCCCTTTCCATTTGCTCCACATCTTGTCCTAATTTCTTCTGTGTCTTCAGGTACTTCTTTGAACTGCCTCTCATCTTGTACCTAAACATAGCTCAACTCTCCCCACCTGAAAAAGCGAGCTGCCCTTTGCTTTGGGTTCCTTCTAATTGCACTCCTATTTAACCTCTTATGAAATTCACATCATCTTTTCCTTCTTCTATGTGTTAGGCATTTTTCTAGATTTGGAAAGTACAGACAGAAATGTCTGCTCTGTGGAACTTGCATGCTGGAGGGACAGATACCACCTCATCCACCGTCACCTACCCTCAAGGTGGTGATTCATTAGGTAGGATGCCCAGAACACAAACAGCAAGAGGGAAGACAGGTGAGTGGGACTTCATCAAAATGGAAAAACTTTGGCAAAAAATTTCAATTTTTCAATTATTCTTTACAGATTCAGAAAAAGTAATTCTGTGCTTTGTCTGGAACCAGAGGAGACCTCGTATAGCCAAAGCAATCTTAAGCAAGAAGAACAAATTGGGAGGCATCAGTTTGCCAGACTTTGATCTTTATTACAAGGCTATAGTAACCAAAACAGCATATCACTGGCACAAGAACAGAGATACAGACCTTTTGAATAGGACGGAGATCCCAGATACCAAACCATCCTCATATTGTCATCTAATCTTCAACAAAGCAGACAAAAATATACACTGGGGAAAAGAATCTCTATTCAGTAAGTGGCTCTAGGAAAACTGGATAACCACATGCAGAAGACTGAAACTGGATCCCCACCTCTCACCTCTCACAAAAATCAACTCACAGTGGATAACAGACTTAAACTTAAGGCAGGAAACCTTAAGAATTCTGGAAAAAAAAATGTTGGGAAGGCTCTTTTATACATTGCTCTAGGTAACGAATTTATGAAGAAGACCCCCAAAGCAATCACAGCAGCAACAAAAGTGAACAAATGGGACCTGCTAAAATTAAAATTCTTCTGCACAGCCAAGGAAACTATCATTAGAGCAAATAGACAACCCACAGAATGGGAGAAAATATTTGCTTTCTACACATCTGCTAAAGGACTGATAACAAGAATCTGTATAGAACTTTAAAAAAATCAATAAGAAAAAATCAAACAACCCCATTAATAAATGGACAAAGGACATGAACAGAAACTTTTCAAAAGAAGACAGAATAATGGCCAGCAAACATATAAAAAAAGTACTCAACATCTCTAATCATTAGGGAAATGCAAATCAAAACTGCAATCAGATATCACTTAACTCCAGTGAGAATGGCCTCTATCAAAAAGTCCCAAAATAACAAATGCTGGCACGGATGTGGAGAGATTGGAACACTCATACACTGCTGGTGGGACTGCAGATTAGTACAACCCCTGTGGAAAGTAATTTGTAGATACCTCAAAGAGCTACAAGTAGAACTACCGTCTGATCCAGCAATCCCACTACTAGGCATCTACCCAAAGGAAAAAAAGTCATTCTATAATAAAGAGATCTGCACTCAAATGTTTATAGCAGTACAATTTGCAATTGCAAGTATGTGGCAACAACCCGAGTGCCCATCAATACATGAGTGGATTAATAAAATGTGCTATATATATGCCATGGAGTACTACTCAACTACAAAAAAACAATGGTGTTCTAGCACCTCTCATATTACCCTGGATAGAGATTGAGCCCATCCCTTAAAGTGAGGTATGTATCACAAGGATGGAAAAACATGCACCACATGTACTTGACATCAAATTGGTACTAATTGGTCAACACTAAGGTGCTCACATGGTAGTAATACTCATTAGGTGCTGGTCTGGTAGGGGATGGGGGGTGAAGTGGGGAGGTAAATCCACAGCAAATGGAAATGGGGCACACTGTATGAGGAGAAGGACACTCTTGTAGCCCTGGCTTGAGTGAGGCAAACACATTTCATGTAACCAAAATGTTTGTATCCGCATAATATCCCAAATTAAAAATATACATATATATATATATATACACAAAAAAAAAATAAATAAATAAATAAATTTTTAAAATATTCTATTGTTTATGCATGCCACATTTTTAAATCCAGTCATCCATTGATGGAAGCTTAGATTGATTTCATATGTTGGCGGTTGTGAATAGAGCTGCTGGGAATGTAAATGGTACAGGCACTTTGAAAAAGAATTTGGCAGTTCCTCAAATTGTTAGACATACAGCTACCATAAGACCCTGCAATTCAATAGCTAGTTATATACCCAAGAGAAATGCAAACATATGTCCACACAAAAATGTACACAAATTTTAAAAGCACCATTATTCATAATAGACATAATGTCCATCAAATTATGAATGAATAAACAAAATGTGGTACATCCATACAATGAAATATTATTTGGCCATAAAAAGCAATGAAGTACTGATACATGCTATAGCGTGGATGAAGCTAAAGCATTATTTTAAGTGAAAGAAGCCAATCATGGAAGACTCCGTATTGTGTGGTTTTATTCCTATGAAATATCTAGAATCAGCGACTCCGTAATGATAGGAAATAGACTAGTGGTTACCTAGGGCCATGGATGGGGGCAGCAAGGGATTACTAACAAGCACAAGGTTTCCTTTAGGGGAGATATAAACGTTCTAAACTGAGACTGTTGTGGTAATTACACGACTCTGTGAATACACTGAAAACCATTGAATTGCACACTTCGAATGGATGGATTTTTTTTGGCACGTGAATTATATCTCAATAAAGCTGTTATGAAAAGAGAAAACCTATAGTCCCAACTAGATTGCCAGATAAATTACAAGATGCCCAGTTAAATTTGAATTTAGATTAAAAAAATAAATTACTTTTTAGTTTGACTATGCTCTAAATATTCCATGGGACATACTTATACTAAGAAAAGTATTCATTGTTTACGAGAAATTTAAATTAACCAGTGATTCTGTATCTGATCTGCAGCCCACTGTGGAGAGTCGCGCTCCAGGGTTGAAATGTAGGATTTGTGGTAGGCGGGCGGAGGCGGGTTAGAGACTCTAGTATGAGACTAGCCTGGAAAACCAAGATCTCAAATGAGAAGACTTTTGATGGTGGGGCTGAGCGGTGTGACCTTCATCCCGTATCGAATGGCTCCAGTAAAGGTTTTGTGCAGGGGAGTGGAGTGGACACTGGCAATGGAAGGAGGTGTACAGTCCTCTGGATCAGCTCATGCCGTTTGCAGGGAGCTTGGTACCCACAGCAGCCTGTGGCCTCCTGATAGTCACGTTTGGTGAACTACAAGGGGAGGCAACGGGTGCTCAGAGGCCCAGTAAGTGGCAAATCTCACGAGATCTTACACTGGGACGATGATACTTGGGAGGAAGAGAAGGAGGCCATGGCGGGAGGCATTTCAGGTGGAGAGATGACAGCATGGAGAGGGATGTGAGAAGTTAATGCAGGAAACCCTGGGGTTTCCAGCCTGAATGAGGAGGAGGCTAAGGTGGCCTCAGATTGAGACAGGAAAACAGCAAGACATGTAGGAGAGGAGGAGGATTGCCTTTGGACACACAGAGTTTGAGATTTTGGAGGAATATATTGGGAGCGTTAGCACATGAGTAGTAACAAACCATGGATGTGAATGGATGGCAGAGAATGACAGAGAGGAGCCTTTGGGCCTGGTCCTGTGGGTGCTTCCATTTACTGCATGGCTGGAGAAAAATTCCCTGTGAACGTGGCCAGAAGGACCATTGGAGACTTTAATGAGAGTAGAGTCAGGGCAGTTGAAGAAAAAGTTTTTAAAAAATGTTCTAGCCACGGTGACACATGTCAAAAGAAGTCTTGCAAGTAAGGGTTGAAATGTGTCCTTTGGTTTCAGAAGCTGAGGAGTGGTTGTGTGTGAATTGTGGGCAGGGACTGGGAAGTCTGTGCAGACGAGGAGAGGCCAGGAAGGAAGACGTGCTCCAGAGAAGTAGAGACAATTCCAGGACCTGGCGCTTGCTCAGGGACATCAATGAGGCACTCGGTGACAGCATCCTTCCTCTACTCTGTCTGTGCTCAGGTGGTTGCAGGTCTCCTACCCTCTCTTGTCTTCTCTCACTAAGGCCCCTGACGAGATTCCAGGTCTAACGTGGTCTTCACTCCATGTCGGCTGCATTTCTGGGTCCCTGGACCTGACTATACACCCCTGCTGATGCTGGCACTTCTCCACCAGGCAGGAGTTCACCCCTAGGGGGGATCTGGATCAGAGAGAGCTGCAGGAAGCAGGCCGTGTCTCCACATCTGAAGGGGCCATCCCCAGCTGTCCTCTCAATAGCGCAGGGATCACATGGTCCCCTTCACCTGTGTGGGCAGCACAGGGGCACCACCTCGGAGAGTTGTGAATACTCCCAGGCTGAGTAAGGAAAAATACAGCATGGGTTATTTCTGGTAACATCACCAGGCAGGAATGGCAGCTTCTGAAGTGCTGACTAGCAAATATTTCATCTTTGTTAGAGATTATCACAGAATATAGCCAAGACAAAAAGTACAACAATGTAACCCATAGATAGACTAATATTCTAGGTCCAAAGCCCATGAGGTTTATTGAGATTGGGAGTATATTCAAATGAGATAGTCTCGCTTGGATTCGATTCAGTTCTGAGGTTGGTCAGAGCCTTCCAAATAAGAACATGGTGCATCTGCAACATCGGGACACTTTTGACCCAGAAATGTAGTAATTCCAAATGACAAATTTGAATTAACAAATTTTATTTACTTAATTGCTTTTTATAGCAATTTTTTAAATCAATTTCATTATGTAAGGCAGTGGTTCCTAACCTTTTTGGCACCAGGGACTGGTTTCATGGAAGACAATTTTTCCACAGATGAGGAGCAGCAAGGGGGAGATGGAATGATTCAAGAGCATCACATTTATTGTACCATCAAACTTCTCTAATGATAATCTGTATTTGCTGCCGCTCCCCAGCGCTAGTATCACCACCTCAGCTCCTCCTCAGACCATTAGGCATTAGATTCGCATGAGGACTGCGCAATCTAGATCCCTCGCATGCGCAGTTTACAGTAGGGTTTGCGCTTCTGTGAGGATCTAATGCCACGGCTGACCCGACAGGAGACAGAGCTCAGGCGGTGATGCAAGCGATGGGGAGTGGCTGTAAATGCAGATGAAGCTGCTGCTGTCTGTGATGTGCCAGGCACATCCAGGGATACATGGGGCAGCAAGCACAGGCAACACCAGCCAGGAGCACATGGGGGATGGAGGAGGCTCACGGGCGGGGCCTGCGTTTCCACAGGGAACCATCCCCTGGGGAAAGTGAGGGGCCCTGTGGGTCTCAGACACTCCTTAGTGTCTGAAATTTAAGGTGACCAGCCATCCAGTTTGCCTGTCCCAGTTTTAGCTCTAAAGTTCTGTATCCTGGGTCACCCCTCAGTCCCTGGCAAAGTGGGGCCTCTGGCCACCCACATCCCCACCACTTTCCAGACCATATAATGTGGGGCAGAAGGTCACTTTGCCATTTATCATTGGCTGCATTTTCCTCCCCAGTGTTCTGTTCTTCCATTGTTTCTCCTCCTCCTCCTTCACAGTACAGAAATAATTCTCTGTCTCTCTGTTTCAAAAGTGGTACAGTGAACCCAAGGCAGTCAAGTTCACAGAGACAGAAAGTGGAATGGTGTGTGCCAGAGGTTGGGGGAGGCAGGATGGGGAGTTTGTGTCTGATGGAGACAGAGCTTCAGTTGGGGAAGATGGGAAAGTTCTAGAGATAGAGTGTGGTTGTGGCTGCATGACATTGTGAATGTACTTAATGCCTCTGAACTCCACACTTAAAATGGTTAAAATAGTAAATTTTATGTTGTGTATGCTTTACCATAATTTTAAAAAAGAATAAAAACAAAACATGGTACAGTGAACATTAGACCAAGAAGAACACCTGTGCCAAGAATGGAAGAGAGGACACTTCCGGCAGAAGGGGACCTTGCCCTGCTGGTTTCCTGTGACGTCTCACACAGCCCACAGAGCCCATTAGGGGACTTACCTGGCCTGTGTCACCATTTACACTTGGATGGAGGAAAATTTAAAGGATACTTGAGTGAGAGGCCACGTGGTCAGTAAACCTGAAGGCTGGTGTGGAGGGTTCTACTGAAAATCCTTTTGGAAAAAGAGGTTGGACAAAATAGTCTCAAAAGCAGTGAGTCTAGGGTGCCAGGAACTCCTGAGTGTGGCCCTCCTATGACAGATGGTCTCATTCCGGCTCTCAGGGCGCCACAGAGCTATCCTCCACATGCGATGAGTTTTATGGTCTAAAATGTGCCCCACAGAGTAGTGGGAATAAGCATGCCCCTCGCTGGGGAAGGGGTGTAGGTTTCTGCATATAACAACCCCACAGGGCCCCGCCAGTCTCGCCCCCAAGTAGGGTAAGTCCGGGCTGAGCAGAAGACTCCAGCAGCGGGAAAGGACTTCCCAGTAAAAATAATACCGCTCCCTAATTCTCACCAACACGGGCTCACTCAGCCCTTTCAAACAAAAAATGGAGGCTTTTACTCACTTGCTGCATGCTGTCATTTCTCAATTCCAACCGTCCTTGAGCAACTGGTTGGAAGCATTGTATCAAATGCTCTCTACTTTGCAAGGAACATGTCTGTGAGTGATCCCAAGGAAAACAGTATTTTGCCACATCTTGCATAAGCCACCACCTTGCCTTGGAGAGTCCCGGTGCTCTGTTTCCATTCCTACTCTGCGTGGAGAATGACCATGGATTACAGAAGGCTCCACAGAGTATTCTGTGTTCCCACCGCAACAGGTAACTCTCTGGCCAGTAATCATGCACTTCTTTATATATTAAACATCCATGCAATGCGCAGCCTCTTAGTATTGGGGCAGTGTGCCTCCTTCCCGAGGGGGAACTCAGGGTGGCTGCAGTGTTGGCACCCACCTAATGAACGTGCTAACACTGGGTGGGAGGAGAGGTCCCGGGGCGCTCTGGTGCCGGGTGTCACCACAGGCACAGGGGCTCATGATGCCCGGAACCCCAAAAGGGAAGCTACCAGGGAACACCCAGTGTCAAAGCACCAAGCTTACCTGGTCTTTGGATCGTGCACCTGAACATCACCTGAGGTGGGGGAGCTTGGTGCTAGGAAGGTGCCTAACACTTGAAGGAATCGGGAGGTGTGGGGGGAGGGGAGAAGTTTTTCTTCCTGATTTTCGATCTACTCAGAACGCCCCTCTGGGACTTGGGTAGAATTATCTAAGATTAGTTCCCATTTTCCTTCCCAGCTAAATAAACATCAGGAAACTAATTGAAAACAAAACAAAACAAACGCACAAAACCTTCCCAATACTCCCTGGGTCAGTGTTTTTGTTTCGTCTCAGCTTTCCCAGGAGTAAAAGACCATGGTTACGGGAAAGGGATGTCGGCCCAGGTAACCGGGGCAGGTGCTTAAACGGCTCTGTGTCTGGCCGAGCTCCAGGCATTCCACTGGTACTTAAGGAGCACCTGCAGGTTGCTGGTTGAGTTCCGTTTGAAACACCTGGCAACACTCCCAGGATATGAAGCAACGGAAGGAAACACCTTTGCAAACCCAGAACGCCTCGACTTAGCTCACAGCCAGGCAATCCCTGTAGGGCCTGGGGGCTCAGCGAAGGAGGAAGTCCAGGGGCTCAGAGGCCTGATGCAGATGCAGCCTTGCTCCTGTGTGTTTTACCTCAATGTCCCATTGCAATTCTGTGCAATGTGGCCTTATCCAGGTCTGTGTTCCTATGGCCATGATACCAGGGAAATGAGCATGTGTAGGGGAAGAGGGTTTTGAGAGTGGGATGGTGGTGAACATTCTGGACACAGGGAGATGAAAGCTCTCCTCCTTCCTTCAATGAGGTGGGGTGTCAAATCGGTTTCTGGTCACTGCGTAAAGCACAACGCAGCGGTGGGCTGGGCATGGAGAGGGTGCCTGCCTGCGGGGTGCTGCTCTTGCCCTGAAGGGTGGGCTCTTACAGGATGAAGCACAGCACTGGGGCATCTGGTTTCCTCTTGTTTGTAAGGGGAATGAGCTCCTGCCTCACGGGGTTGCTCTGAAGCTGGTGGAAGAGCTTATCTATGAAGTGATCAGGGTGGTGACTGGGATGCGGTCAGACTAAGGACATGGAACTCCTTGTTTTCACATCCCCTGTTTCACAGATGACAAGTCTAGGGCTTGAAGCAAGAAGCCCAACGGCACTGAGCGAAGCTCCGATTCAGCCACACCTGCCCTGTTCTGCAGCTGTGTCTCTGCGGGCCGCCCCGCGCCCTCCACAGCACAGCACACCCGCAACCGCCACGTTTGAAATCAGAAGTCATTTCCACCGGCTCAATAAATATTTCAAGCTTATTTAGCATCATGACTCTTACTCTTTGTTTAGTATAGATATGCTAGAATTAGCAACATTAAAGCAATTATCTGTGAAATTATCCCCAAACTATATTAGCATGCCCATAGAATAGTATTTTGCATGTAAATTAATAGTGAGTTCAGCAGAACTGCCCTTAAAATGAGTCCCAAGGAATCCATAATAAGTGACTGTTTATTTAGCAGTTCCAGAAAATATACAACGCGTGTGCAATTACTGAAAAGTATCAGAAGGAAGGAAAAAAAATCTACCTACAAGCAGGCTAAAAATATGTAAATAATCCCTTGAAAGTCATGGGGTTCCAATTTTAGGAACCGGTGTTCTTCTTTATCCTGGCGGCCAACTTCCACATGTTGTGTTGCTTGCTGTCTAAATGCAGTGAGCATTAGCTGAAGCACCTCTTCTTAATTAAGCCTAAAAATTCCTTAGAAATCCATCCTCCTGTGTGATTGTAAGGGTGACACACGGGCCACTCTGGCATCTGAACCAGTGGATAATGTAGAGGAAACATGTGATCAGAGCAAGTCGGCCAGGTGTGACAGGTACAGACCAAGCAATCTTTGCTTCTGTCCTTGCTTTGCCAGTGGAGCACCTTGGGCCTGGCTGGGGGCATTGGAGAGTGAAATGACAGAATCAGTATAAACGTTCTCCGTAGCATTACATTGTCCTTTGCAATTTACACTAACTCCCACTTTGATCCTTGCTACAAGGTAAGCAAGACATTTGAGGCCCAGAGGTTAAATGACTGAGTCCAAGTCCCCCTGTGTAAGGGAAGGAGGTGGGATTTGATCACAGATGTTCTAAATCCACCCTGTCTATGTATCCAGTATAAAGACGCCTTGGAGTTTATTTAATCTAACTCACTATCTACTATAGTGAGAAAAATCCTTTATAGTAAAGTGCATATAAAGATGAAAGACAACAAGCATTGGGCAGGATGTGGAGAAAAGGGAATCCTTGCATACTATGCTGTTGATGGGAATGTGGATTAGAACAGCATTAAACAGTACGGCAGTTCTTCAAAAATTAAACAACTACCATATGATCCAACAATCCCACTTCTGAGTATATATCCAAAGAAAATAAAATCAGTACATCAGATGAATGGATAAAGAAAATTGCTAAGAAGGTATTGTATGTATACACACAATGGAATAATACTCAGCCTTAAAAAAGGAGATCCTGCCATTTGGGACAACTGAAGTGAACCTGGAGGACATTGTATGAAGTGAAATAAGCCAGACACAGAGAGAGAAACCTGCATGTTCTCACATGTACGTGGAGTCTAACAAAGTTAAGCTCACAGAAGCAGAAATCAGAATGGTGGTTAGCAGGGGCTGGGGGACAAGTGGGGAGGGATGCTGGTCAGAGCACAAAGGTTCAGTCAGAAAAAAAAGAATGAATTCTGGAGATCCGTTGTAACGCGTGGTGACTATAGTGGATGATACTGTATTATATACTTGAAAACTATTAGGAGAGCAGATTTTAAATGTCCTCATCACCAAAAAAAAAAAAAAGGTAGGGCTGTGTGGTGATAGATATGTCAATTAGCTTGATTTTATCATCTCACAACTTATACTTATATCAAAACATCAAATCATATACCATACATATACACATTTTTTATCTGTCAATTATACCTTAGTCAAGCAGGGGAGGAGCTATAAAAGGAAAAAGGGCAAAATTAAATTATGTCGAAAAGTGAACATAGCAAGTATTCAGTAAATATTGCTTAGATAAAGGGTGAGACACCGACCCTGGAGAACTGAGGTTCCAACGGAGCAGACCACAGGGGGACAGAGACCGAGAGCGTGGCCGATCGGGCTGCGGTGGGGCCGCCTTCATGGGGGGCTTCGCTGGGGTGTCTGAGGGAGGCTGGCAGGCTTTGGTGAAAAGATGGCATCCGAGGAGTGTCCTGAGGAGGAAGGGCAAACACCAGGCTGAGGGAAGAGCAAATGGAAAGCTCAGAGGCTGAGAAACACTGGCGTGTTCCGGAAGGGTGACAAAGTGCTGTCGTGGGAGACTGGTGCAGAGGGCAGCGCACGGACCCTGCGAGGTCTGAGGGAGCGTCCCAAGCTGGGACGTGGGGACTCCCCTCTGCAGCCAGCAGTGAGCGTCGGGCAAACGGTGCCATGAAGCACGCAGCAGCCACTACTGAAAATGGGGGACATACGTGTGCAGAATTCTGTTATGCAGTGAAAAGAACAGTCAAGGACTGCGTGACGATGTTTCAGTCAACGCTGGACCACGCGCACCGCAGCCATCCGGAGATTACAGCGTGGTTTCCACCCTTTCTCTTTAGACGCACACTGCTCTTCATTGCATTACGGTTGCCTGCAGGACGCAGCACGTCGGCTGCGCTGTGCACCTTTGTGGCCTGGGAAAAACAGGCTGTGCCACGTGACACAGGCGTGCAGTAGGCCAGGCCATCTAGGTTTGTGTGAGGACTTTATGGTGTTAACACAGTGATAAAATCACCTGGCTACACATTTCTCAGAATGCAGCTCTGTCCTTGAGGGATGCACGACAGTAGAAGGGAATCCCATGGAGCAGATTTGCACTCACATTCTGATACTTCAGAGAGAGAAAAACTAGGGAGCTGCACATTAGCCATACCTATATTTTTGTACTGCAGCCAGCAATGAGCAGTTGTTGATACCTGTGGTTAATGAAACCCATTGTCATGTTTTCCTTCGTCACAACAATTTAGGGGGCTCCTGCTAATAGCTGAGTGGGTTGGTGGTGGTGTACTGCTCGTGACCACACTCCTCAGGGGCTACCCAGAGAACTAGTATAGACCGTGGAGAACAACAGGGGCTTGATCCCAGGGCACTGGGGGTCCAGAGGTGATGTGAGACAAGGGGGCAGAACCCCCAGTCCAGCTCAAGACGCAGCTGCTCCCTCCACCCTGCCCCCATAAGAATGCAAGCTGTCTCTACCCACCTGGGGTCCAGGGCATTCCCGGAACATGGCACTTTCAATGCTAAAACCAGGGAAGTCCAGGTAGACCAGGAGCTGCTGGTCACTCCACGCCCCATATATACACAAAAGTCACTGCAAATAAGAATGGAAGGTTTCTTAATTACTTGGAGGTTGTTTCCTAAAACCTCCATGCGGTATTCCTCGGTACACAGGTGTGGTGTTACAGGGAACAGTGTCCTGTTTAGAATCGAGACCTAAAGAGGCCATCCAGGAAGCCTCTTCCCACCCAGTCCCCAGTGCCAGCTGTCCCTTGGGCAACGTGTCAGAACCTGAAACAGTTCGTCTTGGGCCTCCCCAGTGCAGAGTGAGGACAGCAGCTTACTACTGCAGCAGATGCCACACAGCAGGGAAGGAAAGGCACAGCCGTGCCCATGGATGCATGTGCAGCCCACGGCACTCCTGCCCACGCGTCCTACGTCCTGGAAATTAAAGCAATCATCTCAATGTTTCCTCCTCTTGGGGAGGAAGGATGAGGGGTGGAGTGGAGTTTTTTCATCCTACAAAAGCCATTGAAGCATTTTAAGCAAAGGAACAACGTGATGGTAGAGAACAGTCCTTCAAAAATCCGTGCATTCATTCATTCCCTTCCTGAGCATGGCTAATGATCTAGCATGTGCCAGGCACCATTCTATATATTTGGTATATAGCTCTGAAAAAAAAAAGAACAGAACAAATCCTACCGTCAAGGAGTTTACATGCTAGCAGGACGAGACAACAAATATATACATATGTGGCTGGGTGGCCACGAGTGCCTAGAGGGAAAATTAGGGAGGGTGACGTGTGGGATTGGCATTTTAAATACAGTGGCAAGAGAAGCTCTGTTGAGATGCTATCTGAGCAGGGGGCAGAGCAGAAGTGTGGCGCTGAGCCACCTGGCTGCCAGGGGAAGATTGTTAAGCGAACAGAGGGACGAATGCAAGCACCTGGGGAAAGGTGATGCTGTCTGGCCCAAAGCAGCGGGAGGCCAGTGAAAGCAGAGCAGGAGCCGGAGCCGCCGTGGAAGGGACTTTGGGACCACTGAAAGAGCTCAGCTTCCCTTCACATCCGTGGGAAGGGAGCAGCTGTCTGTCTTTTGTTTAAAGAGCTTGGAACAGACCCGACTGTAAGTGAAAAAGGCAGAAGAAGGAGACCAATTTCATGATTAGACCAGGGTTATGGTTCTGGGAGACCACAGAGGTAAAGTGCCATTTGCACCACGTGGCATCAAGGCACACGTGATCCACAGGACCACACTGTTGATGTTCACCATGATCTCCTGGCTGAGGTGGTGCTTGACAGGTTTGCCCAACGTAAAAAAGTCACTGCATGCAGTCCATAATTAAGGGGGGGGCACTGTGCCCCACAAGGCAGACTATCTACATAAATTACTTAAGATTCTTTTGCATAGTATTTATTAGGTTATTAAGTATGTATGATGTGTCCAATTTCCTTAAGTATAATACTATATTTGACTATTGATATCTCTGACATTTCACTTTGACACTTGTTGTTTTATTTTTATTGTGAAGGTACATCCTCATTCTTCCAAATGCACAGTTTGGCTTGTGATTATCTTTCAAAAATTTTTTACAGCAATTTTTGTGAAACCATGTGTAAGTCAAAAACTCATGTTATTTTCAAATACAAGTTCCCTCATGGAACCAGTGCAATGCAGACAGCTTGAAATATCAATATAAAGTGTTAGGAAGGATGTGGCTAATGAACTCACGGTACATTGATGGCTTGAGAAGTTCTGTTCTGGTGATTTTAATCTTGAACATGAGCCACGTGGGCTACCTGAGACCAAGGTGGATAATGATGAGCTGAAAGCTGTGGTGGAAACAAATCCATCTCAACCTACATATGAATTAGCAGCAAGGTTTGATGTTACTACTCCAACAATATTGGACCATTTGAAACAAATCTGCAAGATAAAGAAGCTGGATAGATGGGTTTTGCATAAATTAAACAAGCATCAGAAGAGAAATCATTTTGAAGCTTGCCTTTCTTTTCTGTTCACGACATAAAGGCAAACCATTTCTACACTGTATTGTTACGTGTGATGAAAAATGGATTCTTCTTGACAATCACAAGCATTCAGCACAATGGTTGGATAAAGATGAAGTGCCGAAACACAGCTCAAAACCAAACATTCACCCAAAAAAGCCAATGGTGTCTGTTTGGTTGTCCAGCGCTGGTATCATCCACCACAGCTTCATGAAACCTGGTTAGTCAATTACAGCGGATGTCTACTGTGACCAGTTGGATGAGATGATGAGGATGCTTGCAATTAAGCAGCTGAGATTGATCAACAGAGACAGGACAATTCTCTCGCAAGGCAACGCTCAACCACATGTCGCACAAACAACGCTGCTCAAAACTACAGAAGCCGGACTTGGAAACTCTCTGTCATCTACCGTACTCACCAGGCCTTGCACCAACTGACCACCACTTCTTCCAGGCTTTGGACCACTTCTTGCAAGGAAAATATTCAATTCTCCACAAGCTGTGGAAAACGCCTTTCGTGATTTCATCACCACTCTCTCTCCAGGCTTCTTCACTGCCAGTGTAAACAAGCTACCGCTAAGATGGCAAAACTGTTGAAGTGCACTTTACATATCATGCCTTTACTCCATTTTAAGTGTACAATTAAATGATTTTCAGTGAATTTACCGAGATGTACAGTTAATCACATAAATCAGTTTTAGAGGAATTCACGAGAGACATGTTGAATTTTTAAAATGGCAGGTTCCAGCACTGTGGTCTTCTCAAAAACTCTCATGTGCTGACTATTATGACCACTGTAATGGTGAAAAGGGTGCTCTTTAACACAGAAAAATAATGAGAGTGTGGGAGATACTGCATCCTTAATATAGTACGAGAGATAGTGCGTCCTTAACATACCTCAGTTCTGTCCATTTGTGAGTTCAGCAGTGGGAGTCGATTGGTCTCACCCAAACAATAGACACATTTTATTTGTCTGCTTGTATTTTTTTAAATGTATATCTTTAACATGTACTATTTGGTTAATTATATGTGTACTTAAATATATATTCATAGTAAAATTTAAAAAAAGATGGCAAAACTGTGTCAATAGTTTAGGAGCACACTTTGATTAATTGTACTGTTTCTTGTTTGAAATATAACAAACTAAATTTTTAATTCCAAATCAGACATTTCATATTTAATGACCTAATATATTCAGCTATTGTCTCTCATTTATTTATTACTCAATGATTTATTTATATTAGTGTAGACTCACGGGTATTAATTTCATACCTTGGATGATAACACAATACTACATTTTCGTTGCTGCTGCTCTATTTTTCCAGTTTTGTCCGCGGGGAACTGTTGTAGTGGTCTCCATGTCTCGCTGACATACCCATATACTTACGCGGTTTGTAACTTTCTTACTTTCGGGCACCATAAGATGTGCTAGTCTCATCTTGTATATTTTCTCCCAGCCCTAGAGTGGCCCATTTCTTCAAGGAGTTCTGGTTTCTCTAAGTAGAGACAAAAATGTGGGCGCTGGATGTTCTCACTGCTGTTAGGGTGTGATTACTGCTAGGCCTCCTTGGCTGACACAGAAAAAGTATGTGTGCATTAACGCACAGTTACACACATTCCTGTAAATGTTTCTCCACATACCCATGCGTATCTGTGTTAAGCTCAATATGAGCTCATTCTCTGACTCTGACTCACTGCCAGATGACCATGGAGCCTCCCCGGCGTCCCTGTGCTGTCCCACTGCCACAGCAGGGAGCCTGCCCTGTCCTGTCTGCTGCCTTTGAGTAGCTGCTCAGTCCCAGTGCACAGGTATAGCGGGCTGTTCGTTTTCTTGTTGAGATTTAAAAGTTTCTTTTATATTTTCGATACAAGTCCTTTATCAGATATGAATTTTTTTAAATGCTTTTTCCCACTGGGTGACATTTTTCATTTTCTTAACACTGTTTTACACAGAGCAAAAGTTTTAATTTTAATAAAGTCCAACTTACCTATCTTTTTCTTTCACGGACCATGATTTGGGAATTACATCTAAAAGCTCATTATCATGCCCAGAGTCACATGGATGCTGGCCTATGGTTTCTCTAAAAGTTCTACAATTTTGTATTTTATATTTGGACTTATTTTGAGTTAGCTTTGTGAATAGAGCAAGATCTGGCTCTAGTGTCATTATTTTGCGTATGAACATCCAATTGCTCCCGAACTGTGTGCTGCCCTTTCTCCATGGAATTGCCTTCGTGCGTTTGCCTAAACCAGCTGACCATATCTCAACGTGTCTGTTTCTGGGCTCTCCGTTCTGTTCAGCTGATGTATGTGGCTGTTCTTTCTCAATACCATGCTGCCTTGATTACTGTAGCTGCGCAGTAAACCCTAAATCAGATGGTGTGAGTCTCCCAACTTTGTCCTCTTTAGTTTCCTTTGGCTATTCTGTGTCCTCTGTCCTTCCACATAACTTTTAGAATCACTTTATTGATATCTACAAAACAGCTTGATGGGACTTCGAGAATTTATTAAATCTATAGATTAAATTGAGAAGAATTTGAAGCTTACCAATATTGACTCTCCAATTTATAAACACAGTATATCTCCCCATTTATTTAAATATTTTTATTTCTTTCATCAATTTTTGCAGATTTCCACACATAGCACTTGTATATATGTTGTTAGAGTAATAAGTATCTCATTTTGGAAGGTGCATATTGTAAATGTTTTTTTAAATTTTACATTCTAATTGGTCATTGCTGGTATTATAAGGAAGCAATTGACTTTTCTTTGTCTCATATCTATTGAGATATAATTTACATAACATAAAATTCATCCATTAACATATGCAAATTAATGGGTTTTGTATACCAACAGAGTTGTGAAAATCCCACTGTAATGTAAGTTTAGAAAAATTTTATCACCTCAAAAAGAAACCCCATGTCCACCAGCAGTCACTCCCCATCTGCCAGTCGCCCCACCCCATGGCAACCACGGCCCTGGGTTCTGTCTCTAAGGATTTGCTCACTGTGGACATTTCATATGAAAGAAACCATGCGCTGTGTGGTCTTCTGTGTCTGGCTTCTCTCACTTCACATAATGAAGCATCATCCATGTTGTCGCATGTATCAGCTCTTCATTGTTTTTTCATTGTCAAATAATATTCCGTTGCATAGATACAGTACATTTTGTTTATCTGTTCATCTGTGCACGGATATTTGAGCTGTTTCCCCTTTTAGGCTACTGAGAATAATGCTTCCATAAACATTCATGTACAGGTGGAATTTTTTTGTAATCCTAATAAAATTTTGTTTTAATCAGAGCCCCATATAACATAAAAGACTTTTTCAAACACTATCAGTACCACTATGACAAAACCAACAGATTCACAGGGAGGGAAACCATGAATATGTTTGTTTATTTTATATTTAAATTGAGAGAATGGTACAGTCACATGCAATTGTAAGAAATAATAGAGAGAGACTTGTTGTATACTTTCCCTGGTTTCTTCCAGTGGTAACGTTTGGAAAATCCGTAGTATAATGTTATATCCAGGATATTGACATTGATGCAATCCACTAATTGTATTTGGATTTACTATACAATTTTGTCACCCATTAGTGATTCCTCCCACTACAGTCAAAACACTGAGAAGCTCCAGCACCACCTGGGCCGCCCTTGCTGTCTTTGCAGCGGCCCTCGCCTTCCTTCTCTTCCCTCTGGCCCTGCCCTGTGTGTGGCCTTACACTCCCTCATCACCGTCTCCGTGTCCACGGGGTCTTTGGTGAACAGCCCGTCTCATTTTGATGCTATTAATAGTGATTTGTGCTTCTCTCTCTGTTTTTGGCAGAGGACTCCCAGCTTTTTTGATCATTTCAACAAACAAACTTAGGTTTTATTGCTTTTCTCTATTCTTTTCCTGCTTTCTGTGTCTTTGATTTCTGTTCTAATTATTATTATTTCCTTCTTCTGTTTACTTTTTCTTCTTTCTCTAGTTTCTCAAGGTGGAAGCTTGATTTTTGATTTTATATTTTTCTTCTTTACTAATATATGCATTTATTTTATTTTTTTAGTATATGCATTTAATTCTATAAATTTTCTTCAAAATATTGATTCGCCTACATTCCGTACATTTTGATAAGTTATATTTTCATTTTTATTTAATTCAAAATATTTTAAAATGTATCTTGAAACTTTTCACCTAAGGATTATTTAGAAGTGTCCTATTTCATTTCCAAATATTTGGAGAGTTTCCAGCTTTCTGTTATTTATTTCTAGCTTAATTCCATTGTGGCCTAAGAACATATTTTGTGTGATTTCTATCCTCTTAAATTTGTTCAGGTGTGTTGATGGCCCCGAACAGGGTCTGTCTTGGTATACGTTCTTGCAAGCTTGAGGGGAACGTGTTCGGCTCTTCCTGGGTGAAATATGCCGTCAGTGCCAGCTGGATCGTGCAGGTCATCTGCACCTACTGCTTGTCTGCCTGCCTTCTCTACCAATTCCTGAGACAGGGACGTTGCCGTCTCCAACTACCACAGTGGGCTAGCCTATTTCTCTGTGCAGTTCTACCAGTTTTTATCTCACGTATTCCGAGGCTCTGTGGTCTGGTACATGTCCTTAAGAACTGTTATTTCTTCTTGGACAGTGGCCCCCTCTGTATTGTATAATGCCCCTCTTTACTCCTGATAATTTTCCTCGCTCTGAATTCTGCCTTGTCTGAGATTAACATAGCTTTCTTTTTATTATTGTTAACATGTGTATCTTTCCCCATTCCTTTGCTTTTAACCCATTCAAGTCTTTGTACTTGAGGTGGTATTTGTTAGTGGCATAGAAGTTGTATCTTTTTTTATCCTCTGAAAATCTCTCTTTAAATTGTTCTGTTTAGACCATTCACATCTAAAATAATTATTGATACAGTTGGAATAACATCTATTACCTTTTTAAAAATGTTTTCCTCTTATTCTCTTTGTTTTCAACCTCTTGTTTTTAGTCTCCTTTCATTTTAATTGAGCCATTTACATGATTGCATTTTATCTCTTCTCAGCATATTGTTTAACATTCTTTTAGAGAATTTCTGGTGGTTAGCCTGGAGTTTACACTCCACAGAAAGCTTCCTTTCCTGCTCCTACACCAAGTCAACCATAAGTTTGCCCTGGGTAAGCTGCAGGGTGGCTGCTCTTCTGTCCCCATCTTTGTTTTTCCAGGATCGGGGCTGAAGGAACAGTGTCTGTAGAGTCCATTCTGGTCCCTGAACAGGAGAGATAGCAAGAGCTAGGGACACAGCACACTGCAGCTCTTAGAGCTTCTGCTCAGGCATGGTATGGGCGCATGGCCAAGTCCAGCATCCGCAGGGAGTGGGGACCCCCCTCGTTTGGGAGGGTACTCAACTGACCTGGAAACCGGTGCAAATGTGGAATCCTCGTCCAGGGCAGGCAGAACAGACCTGGGTACAGCGTGTGCAGCCTGTGGCAGAAATGGGGTTGGTCACCTGGCTCCAAGAAGGTGGAGTCAGGGTCCTTGGCAGGCACTGTGGGGCAAAACTCGGGTGCAGTCACCAGGCAGGCCGCTAGCTCTGCTCTGCACGGCCCAGCAGCAGCAAGCTGTCCCCAGCTGCCATCAGCACAGGGCAGGGAAAGGCTCCGTTCTTTTCTCACCCCTCTTATCCCAGGGGTTTGGGTGCATTGAGGCATATCTTGCTTCTCTGTTGCCGGATGTTAAGAGTAAACAAACAAATAGATTTAAACTTGTAAGTCTTTCTGCGAAGCTAAAGAGTTGTAGGATTGCTCCGATCGTGGCTCTGATATCAAGTATAAGCCCCTCACTGAAATCCACAGAAAGCTCTAGGAGTCAGTGCTCTGCGATTTACACTTCCTCAGCCTGCCTTTGCCTCGCCAGCTCTGACCCTTGAGTCGATGTGGAGTCAGCCAGGGCACAGGGTGTGAGCGTCAGCGGCTGCGTGGCTTCTCCAGAAGTTTGGCAAAAGGCAGTTAGAAATGAGAGGTCAAAACAAAAGACAACGGGAGAGAGGGAAAAACCGGGACGTGTGACCCTTTCCCATGACACCCTGAGTACAGCACAGGGCCCCTCTGTGGGAGGCAGTACAGCACACGGACAGGAAGCTTTGCACCTGTCTGCCGGTCACGGAGTCACTGCGGGGACAGGGTGGGAGAGCAGGCTTGGGGCTGTCCGTGCAGAGAGGAGGTCTCTGCAGTGAAAGAGCAGAGGAAACGTCAGACTACAGGGGCAGAGAGAAAGTGGCAGCTCTGCTGGGAAGTGTGGCAGGGGGAAGTAGAATGACCAAGCCTGTGCCGTTTGCCCCACCCACAGCAGCCACCGTCTTGAGGACCGCCGCCCACCCCACCACCCGTCGCAGTGGCAACGGCCAGCCTGTGTTCAGACCTCCTTCTCTGTCAGTCACAGCGTCACCAGGCCAGGCTGCAAACTCAGAGCACCTCAGCACATTCGGGCCACTTTTTAAGCACACCATAAACAGGGGGCTTAGAAACAACAGAAACGTATTGCTCACAGCTACTTAGCCCGGGAAGTCCACAGTCAAGGTGCCGGCGATTCAGCTCTGGTGAATGTCCGCTTTCCGGTTCATATTAATAGATGGCCACCTTCTACCTGCGTCCTCACACGGCAGAAGGGAAGGCAGTTCTCGGGGGCCTCTCTTACAAGGTTACTACTCCCATTCACAAGGGCTCCCCCAAGGCCTAACCACTCCCAGCAGCCCCACCTCCCAACACCATCACCTTGGAGATTCGGGCTTTAATACATGAATGAATTTGGAGGGGACACATATATTCAGACCACAGCACCGAGCTTTGTCCCCTGTCCTGTGACTGAACTTGAGCCCCTAGTCTGGCTGGGTGTGCAATGATGGGTCACTTCTGCACAAGCGAGGCGCTTCAGAGTCTCTGCGGCTCGTCCGTTTCCAGCTCAGGCGCCGGGCTGCCCGCCCTGCAGCCTGCGCAGCGCTGTGACTGCAGCCCTGGCTTGTGCTCTGCTGCCCCTGTGAGCTGGCGCAGTTGTCCTGTCTCCTATCCTCTTCTCTGTGGCCCACCCTGGTCTTGGGACACAGCTCACATACTCTTTCTGTCCATGACCTGTGAGACCTCCATAGAAGTAGCCTCCTTTGCCTTCCTGAACTCTCCCCAGAACACAGGAAATTCAAAAGTGGTCTCCCATGGCACACAGGAGCCAAATGATGCTCCGGAGGTGGCACGGTCCTTTCCAGGCCTACTACCTGTGGGCACCTGCCCCGCGGTGCTCCCGGCAGCATGTTCACTTCACGGGAGTATCTCCTCTTAGTCCCTCCCTGGTCCCCAGGACTCAGGCCGCAGGGGGCAGGCGCTGGGCCTGGCTCATTCGATCTTCCAGGCCTGCCCTCTGGTCCTCCACAGGCCCTGCTGCTGGGCCCCTTCCTCTGCAGAACGTCCTTCTCCACGTGCCCTGTGGCACCTTCCCTGTGAGGTAGCAGTATCCCAGCCTGGCTTTCCCGAGCTCTCAGGGGAGAGGCAAGAAGTTCAGTGGGGCAGAGAGAGAAACACGTCTGTCATCACCCTCTGCACAGCAACAGCAATGGGTGACCTGCCGCGTGCTGGGACTCCCTGTGTGGCCACCTGTGTCCTCAGTGCTGTGGCCGAGGTGCTGCTGAGGCATTCCTGAGTCCACGTCCGACACCCGCATATCCTCTCTCCTGCCAATGCCCCGCAGCTGTCCTGCTGCTCCATTTGCTCCTGGTTTGAGGGTGTGTGTGTGTGTGTGTGTGTGTGTGTTAGCCCTCAACACATCCAGACTCTCTGTAACCTCTAGGATTCTGGAAATTGCAGCTAGTAAAAATCCCCGGCACTGAAGTCCCGTGGTCTAGGACAGGCCTCTTGAGGCCAAGGCTGCATGTGGATTCTGGTTAGGTCTCAGAATAAGGCCCTGGGGTCTCGTACACTCACCGTGGCAGGGTCAAAGGGCTCTGGGGGTAGAAGCAGGCGTCCCCTCTGAGCCCCATCGGATGGGAGGTGGAAGGGCCCTGGCCTCATGCCAAGAAGGACCATGAGGGTGCACCAGCCTGGCAGGCAGGGGGTGCCGGGGGAGGGACAAAGCCCACACACAGCCCTTCACCTCCTGGCCATGTCCTGCCAGGCTGCCCACATCATTATTTTAAATGTTAAGGGTCATACTTCGTTTAGTTTTGGATAGGTGACCCGCTCACATTTCAAAAATATAAATTATAGAAAAAGATCCGATGAGAAGGGTCCTCCTGCACCTCCAGCGCCTCGTTCGGATGTATGGAGCACAGAGAGGCGCCTCCAGCATTCCTAATCCGTCTTCCTTACAGGAAAGGTAGCAAAATACATACCACTCTGTGGCTACTTTTTTCATTGAAACATACATCCTAGAGGTCATTCCAAAGGAACAGAATGTCTTTTTCATTTTATTTTCTGTTCTCTATTTGTCATCTCTGTTTTTCATTTCTGTTATAACTTTTTGTAATAGTTGCTCCAGATATTACACTACATATGTGTGTGCCTATATATACATACACATATACACACATTTATATACACACATGCACACATATACATATATACACACATACATATATACATACATGTACACACATACATGCACATATACACATATATACACACATTTATACACACACATACACATATATGCACACATATACACATACATACACACATACACATAGACACATGCATATACATACACATATATACACATTTATATACACACACATACACAGATGCACACATATACATATATACATATATGCATAGACACATATACACACAGATATGTGTATGTACACACATATGTACACACACATAGACACAAATCTATGTCGAAGTCTACCAGTGTCTTCATTTTACAAGTTCAGGCATAGGGTAGACGCCTTGCCTCCTTCTGCACCTCTTTACCCTTCCTCTTTGCAATATAGTTGTCTTAAATATTTCTACTGAAGCTGTCAGCCAGGGTGAGTCCTCTTCCCGTGAGACTTTTATGATTGAAGGCATCCCAAGATGTCCCTTTCCATCTTCAATTATGGAATTATAATTGAACTGTTTAATTAAAAACCAGCCTTGCTTAGCCAGCGCCACCCTTGGCTGGAGGGAGCAGCTCCCACGCTGCGACGAGCTTCCTTTGCTTCTCCCACGTGGCCGGGGACATCTGTCTTCACCCTGGCTTCAACCACATGGCCTTGTGGACTCAGATCCCCCCTCGGCCCTTGTTCCCTTCACTGCCTTCTGAACTGTGGGCTGCCAACCTGGACTAAGGAAAGCAAATGGCCTTAACCCCAAAGCACACCACCAGCAAGGGGAAATCATGGGGGGAGTGTGTGTGTGCACACAAGCACAGACGGGCAGGGGTGAGATTCTTAGAAGCCAATATTTTCCAGCTGGCAGCGTCACCCCAGGACCTTTCCAAATGGCCCTCGTGCCCCCACTGTGTGTGAGACTCTGTGCAAGTAGGACACAGTGGCTGACTGCAGACAAATGAGTGGATGCTCTCATCCAATGAGGTCAGGCAAACGACTGCGCCTCCGTGGGGAGGGGAGCCTCGTTGCTAGGCACTTGAGGAGCCAGACCGTGGATGAGACCCGCTCCCTTCCGCAGGGTTTATTTGGAAGAGGACCGTGCCCCCAGTCCTCTCTCTTTGAGGCACACCTTTTGGCTTAGGTGTGCCTTAAACCTGGGGACCCATTATGGAGGCTATAATCCGAGTCTCCTGTCACATGATCTGTACGTTCCTCAAGGACAGTAGGACAGTTCCCGTACCTCCTCCACAAACGAGTAACGCAATGGCTGCTCTGCTGCTGGGCCCGTGTGCCTGCACTGTTGGGCACAGGGCAGGACTTTTACACACCGTGTTCCCATGGCAATGGCAGAAAATCAGAGTTTTTCTTTTTTCTTTTGCTTTCCATTTTACATATTAGGAAATTGTGGTCCGAAGAGGTTGAGCAACTTGATCCTTGTCCCACAGCTGTGTCAACCTCAGGTTTGGCAGGTTCTGGGGCCAAATGCTCTTTCCACAACTGTGAAATTCTTCCCTGCTTTGGATCGTAACACCCGACGCTGTGGCCAGCAGGGAGAGGCCCGCATCGGAGGTCTGTTGGCCAGAACTGCAGAAACACATCCGCAGCTGAAGACAAGGACTTTCCTTACGAATGGTTATGCACTTTGACAGCGCACCGTTTCCCTACAGATGAGCCCTTTAACGTTTTTCTTGTTACATCGCCATGTACACTCATTATAAAATGATGTGAGTATGAAGATAAACAATGAAAATAAAATAAATGTTAATATATTTCAGAAAAAAATCACTATTTGTGGGTATACTAGTTATCTATTATGCTTAAAATTATAACTTAATTTAAAAAAAAAAATTCTAAGGACAAAACCAAAAATCGTTTTATTATATCTCATTATTTTTGGGGTCAGGAAATTTGGTAGAGTTCATCTGGGAAATTCTTCTGCTCCATGTGGGTCACCTAGGTTGACTTAATGGTATATAAGAGGCATCTGGGCTGATCTGGAGTCATCTTCAGTCCCACAGCAGGGACAGCTGGCAGGCTGGGCTCCTCTCCCTCTGCCTCTTCAGTTGGACACAGGGCTAGCCAGCAGCCACACCACACTTCTGTCCTGGCCTAGGTCTCCAAGCAGAGGTGTCCTGGTAAGTGGTGCCAATGTCAAGCTATCACCATGATCTTTACAGACCACAAACTTCCAAGAACCTTAGCAACTGGCTCCTGTGTGCTCATGTAAGCTGGCCCTAGCACACCCCTGCTTCCAAGAGCCAGGGGAAGCTCCAAGTCCTCTTAATGGCAAAGCTTGGAACTGGCATTGCATCATTTCTGCTGCCTCTATGGATTAAAGCAGTCATAGGCCACCATGGATGTAAAGGGAGGGATAATATACCCCCGTCTCAACATAGGGATTTCACGTGATCTACAGCTATTGCTTTGTGTGCTTGTATGTGAGGGTGTAAGTGTATCAGTGTGTGTCAGTGTGGGTAGGACAAATGCTATTTCATAGCCTGTTCAATATGTCATGAACATGAATATTTCCACACCAATAAATATTCCTTTTTCGCATTGTGGTTAGTATGTCAATGATATTTCACCATCTTTCTTGACCACTATTAGATGTTCATTGGTCAGTTACATGTTTTTCCAATTTCCTGCTCTAGCTATATTGCAGTGACCAGACAAAGCCTTGGTGTGTGTCATTATTTCCTGTGGAGACAATGCTGGTCGTCTACCCATCAGCCTCCTCCTTGCCGGTCCTCCTTGCAGACGGTTTGCCTCTCATGTGGACCCTCAGGCTGTGCGCTCATCACTGCCTCCCTTGCAGCTAGAGCCAGGGCAGGTGGAGCAGTTCTAGCCTGTCAGATGAAAAGGTAAGTCTTCTGAGAGATTCTGGAAAAATTGTTCCTCCGTGATAATAAAAGTTCCAATACACAGGGAGAAACCACCCCTTCTTCTTGCCTTTTGTTTGGATTGTGTATGAAAATGCTGCTTTAGCCCGCAGCAGCCATCTTGTGGTTGTGAGAGGCTGACCCCGCATTTGCCACAAAACCCTGGAATTGCCTACCTTTGGGCTTATTTCTAGGTAAAAAAAAAAGTTGATGGTTATATAGAGATCACTTTCCCTGTTTTCTATTACTTGCATTTTAAAACATGTTAGTGTTTTCTTGAGACAAATTCCTCAGTGAAGCAATACCAGGTCAACAAGAAAGCACGTGGGATTTTAATCCTTACTGTTAATTTACACTCTTGCCTTTGTGCATTTCCTTGCAGGCTTACCCACAAATTTTGCTTATTCTTTGTTATTTAAAAAATTGGTGTCGATTTAATGGGCAAAATAATGGAATCTCATTTACATTTGTATTTTTATTACAAAGCATTTGATGTGCTTGTTAGTTACCTGCGGTCCTTATTCTGGGAATTACCCCCACATATTCTTTACATACATTTTTGTACTGTGGTGTTTGTCTTTTTAATGATCACTCAGATCTCTTTAAGTGTGAAGAATGGTAACCCTGTTCCATTTGATAAAAATATGGTCCTGGGTTTAGCTTTGGTTTTTAATTTAGTTTATGGTAATTTTTATGTGTGAATGTTTGAAATGTTTATGTAACCAGATCAGCTATCCCCTCTGGTTTCTATTTTGGAATGCCGTCTCCCGGGATTGTGGAAATATTGACCTCTGTGTTCTTTCCCTGAATCTATTATCATACAGCATTTACGATGCAAGCCTTTAACCCAGTGAAATTGACGCTGGTGCGCACCTCACTCCCCGCGCTTCTCCACTGCTTAGCCGGCCGCCCGACCACATTGACTTTTGGAATATGTCCTCTCTCCTCTTATAACCTGCCCCACCCTGTGTGCTTTGCTCCTGCTCCCACTTCTGGTCGTTTATTGACTTTTTTTAAACTCTCAGACTGGTTATGAAATGAGTCACTAACCACTGCCAATGAGAGTCAAAATGGGCTACTTAAATGTTATACGTCTAACCATTCCCCATTGAAAAATAAAAAGATTCTGTTACATCAATACGTATGTCTCCATGTTTCCAGTGTATTCAGCTGGGTGATGATGTTCCCTTGAAGTCCCAGATGACATCTTCCCCTGTGACTGTGCTGATCCTGGACCTCAATCATAGGAATGGATAGGGAATTAACAAAACGCATGGAGACGTCATCAGGAGATGCGAAGTCGGCGTTCTGCTCTGCTCTCCTGTCCCAGTCCCAAACACGGGCTTCTGCCTGTCCTTTTCCCTAGGTGGTGTCCAAGATTGAGGGGTAAGAAGAAGAAAATACAGAATAACTCTTTTTATAAAGCAGTACTGTAAAGAAATTATGAAGCAAATCACTTATAACTAAACTACTCTTTAATGTACAGGTCCTGCGTCCCAACAACGTACCTTCCTCTGTGTTGATAAAGAATATGAATTTGCAGCCATGGCAGCTAAGAGCCAGTTGACATATGGGCCGTCGGGCTGAGGCAGGCTTCCCAAGTTGGGCTCGGTGGGACCGTGCTCTCCCTGGACGAACGCATGGCACAGAAACAGAGGACTCTCCCGACTGTGGCCTTGTTTTTTTTTCCAGAGTGGCTTTTAGCTGTCTGAAATGCAAGCTTCTCTGTTTTGTAGTGACATCAAGGTCTGTATAATATGTTTGAGATAATGGCAAGAAGTCACAATTTTGCATTTCATAAAATTTACCTATTAATCACTTGAGATACACACTTGTGGTAAAATCCGCAGAGATTTTTTCCGTTGTCTTTTCCTGCACTTAGTGGGCTCCCCTCCGTGTAGTTGACGCAAGTGCAGGTCTGGGGCTGACCGGAAGCAGGGCCTCATTCCTCTGCGCTGACGCTGCCAGGCCGGGCCCACAGGAGGGAGCAGAGCGCCTCTGCAGCCTCAGCTCCTCCCCTCCGGTGCCGCCCTGGCGTGGCCTGCGCCTGCATCCCCCTCTCAGTGTGTGCGGAAATCCCTGCGGGCTGCTCCTCTTGCATGAAGAAGGCTGCAAAAGCGGGGCACACAAGGCCCCCAACAGCAGCCCCTTCCCTGCCCTGGAGGCCACGAGGACGCAAACTCGGCTTTCTGGGTGCGTCATTTGAAATCTGAGGTCCTAAAGAGTCCCACGTCTACATAGAGACAGAGCCCAAAACACAGCACAATTCAACTCTCACTTACCAACTGCCATTTCATTTTACTCCATTTTTATTCCAAAATTCATAAGTGAATGGACTTTTTTTTATTTTTCTCAGATTGAGCCTCTATCCACATTCATCTCCTGAAACTGGCCACTGAAGACCCACTAGGAATATCCTTCTTGCCAAACACGATGCTTCATCCTTATTGCAAATCAGGACAATCCAGCATGGCTTTTAAATTATTCTTCAGCACTATATGTCCCCATAATTGCTGTCCTGCCCTCCACAAGGGTCCTCGTGGATTGCCACATGTATACATCTCTCTATGTAGTGCCACAGCTCTTAGCCCAGTTGTAAAATCCCTGTTCATTTGTCAGATCCCATCAGGGTGACGAGGTGGCAGACGAGGTCTAGTCTGCAGGACCACCTGGTAGAGCGTCTCCTTCCTCCTGGCTCCCTTTCCCTTCCCTGCTATCCCCTCATGTGACACGGGGCCCCGCGTCCCTCACAGAGGGCAGCACAGGCCAGGGAGGTTAATCATGAAGTACTGCATTTCCTAGACAGCTCTGAATAAGCGGGGACTTGAAGGGGGCTTTTTTCACATGAATTGACTGGCACAGAATTGAGAGTGGTGAGAAAGACAGGGCGAGGACACAGATGCCACCATCTGAGTAGCAGGAGAGAAAAGAAGAAAGCACGCCACGCAGATTTGCCATCTCAATGCCTGTCCCCTGTCAGAGGCGGCCCCTTCCTGTGGGTCTACTGCCCAGCAAGACACAGTGTGTTGTCTTGGGCTCCCTCACAGCAAGGGTGCAGGCGTGGCCTCGGCTTCAGCAAGGTCTGTCCGTGAGAGGGGGCTGTGCAGTCTTGCAGGCCTCGCCCCTTTCAGCCTCTCACCGTGCTCTCCAGCCCCCTAGAGAACCCACGGTCTGTCCAGTGTCTTCCAGCACTGCCCTCTTCAGCTTACACCAGCCTGGGTGGTTTTCTACAACAGCGGAAATCAGGCACAAATCAAAAGACATTCTCTTCCCTGGATGCCTTTGCACTCTAAAGGAGGCTCTGCAAGTGCAGTCACAGAAAGTGAGTGCCAGCCGGGCAGCATGGTCACAGAGGGCTGCTGCAGCGACTCACGAGCCCACAGAAGCTTCCTGGTGGAGGCGTGCAGGGGCGCCTCTGCACCAGGTCAGGGCCTGCATGTGCTCCCTTCAGGGAGGAGGTCAGAGCCCGGTGTGGAGCCTGGCACCTGGGGGACACTCAGCAGTGAGTGGCTGAGCTGGGTGGCTGGGTGGGGAGGAGATGGCTGGTGTCCCCGCTGGGCGAGAGAAGACAGGGAAACAAGTGAAAAGAGCGAGCACATTTACCAGCAGTGTTACTCTCCAAAACACTATTCCCACCCAAGGGCCTGGAGGTGATATAAACCTCATCCGAATTATTCTTTTCCTGCTAAATTAGATGGTGCAGCTATAAAAAAGATGGGCGTGAAGTCAGAGCGTAGGGACTGAGTTTATGCTTACTTCTTTTCCATCATAAGAGATGCCGACCGCGCAGACAGGAGGTCAGTGAAGCCCCACGGTCCGTTCTTGCCGGCGCTCAGTGCGCACAGCAGACACGCGCTCTGCTGTGCTTGTGCTGCCGCCAAGCCCCTTCCCTGCGGGGGCAGGAGGTCACCGAGCAGGGCCGCTGGGACGATCGAGGGCCCTGTCCGCCTCTATTCCATTACGGCACTGGATACCATTTCTCCCGGACGGGCTGATAGTTCTAACAAGCTGCAGTGAAGACAGGGTTTACAACGCTCCCATGCCTATAAACGTAAGATTTCTACCCCTAAACCTATGAGGGAAGGAAGAAGAGACATTTATTGGACAACATTTATTGACAAAAGTATTTTGGACAGTTCATATATTATCTTATTTAGTCTTCCCACAGCTCTATGGCATCCATATCATCTTCATCGTCGTCATCGTCAGTTTTAGTGTTTTACACCATGTAGGAAGACTACAGTTAACAATAATATGTTATATAGTTTCAAATAAGTAGAAGGAAGATATTGAGTGTTCCCAACACAAAGAAATGATAAATGTCTGAGATGATAGACATCTGATCACTGTGCATTACATGTACCAAAGCATCAGTATGTACCCCATAAATATGTGAAGTTATTATATGTCAGTTGGAAAAATAAAATACAAAATAAATTTTAAAAAGAGGTCAGATTTGCACCAATGCCTCTGGCTCCTTTCTCTGAGTCCCCAAGACTCCAGGCTTCTTCCAGAATCACTTCCCGGCCTGTCCACCGTGGTTCATTAAAAGGGATCGTGTCCTATTAGAGTAGGCCTGGGATGTTAATTTTAATCAAGGCATTTTAATCAAGGCAATTCCAACTCATAACTGGAGGAGGAGCATCTCTACATAGAGACAGTTCATGCCTGCATGTGGCACATTCTGTCGGGCCTTCTGGAACACGATTGGACCAGAGGAAACAGAAGGCAAGAAGGGGAGCCAGGGCACTCTGCCCCTAGGGCACCACTCTGTCCCTCTACCAACGTCCACAGCTCTCGCCAGCCAGCACCTGCCCCATGACCGCAGCGCTCCACATGCCCAGTGATGGCTCTCGCAGCTGCTAGGTCCTGGGTTTGTCCCCTCGCTTGTCCCTTCCCGTTACCGCCCACACTGCGATGAGGGTGAACAGCCCCCCACTAAACTCTGCTCAGTCACACCTGTGGGACCTGCTCCCTGTGTGGTTAGACACCCAGTAACAGGTGGCTCTTGCCACAGCTCGTGAGACAGAGCTTTCACACCACATCATTCTATTCCCAGGACCATCATAGAAAAGTCCTGATATTAAAACTTCCTTTTTAATTGATATCTAAAATTGACTATTATTGATATTTTAGAATGTAAATTATATTTACCTTTAAACATTTATAGTTTCTTTATTTGTTCAAAGGGGAAAATAATAGAGCCTACCCTCCCAGGTTGTTGTGAAGATTCAAATGAGTTCATACATACATAGGCAGCATCTGGCACAAAGTAAGTGCTCAATTAGTACCACCTACTCCTAGTATTTACTTTTTGCATCAATTCTTTTACTGTGAGTTATATTTCTCATATGGTGCAGATAAAGCTTCAAAGAATAATACCCAATGAATAAGATCTGCTATAAGAACTCCAGGAACTAGGATGGTGCTGGAATAAGGAAACCTATTTAGTTGTGTTTAGCACAACCTTTCCCAACATTTTGTGGATGCTATTAGCATTTCCTGGAATCATTAACATTTTTCTGGAGCTAATAAATGTTCTTCCTAAATAATTTGCAAAGGGATGGTTTGTTTGATTAATGATCTCTTGTCTTCTTTCCCCATCTTGCTAGGAAATGAAATCCCGGTGGGTAGCTGGAAGAAAGGAGGGGTGATCGGAGATAGCAACTGCCCTGAGACGGCAGCCTGGCCAGTGTTGGGGGGACCCATGGGTGGCGTGGGGCTTTGGACCTCCCCGTGGGTGTATATTTGGGGCATGAGCTGCCTTTTTCTCTTTAAGTAGGAGGTGGGTGGGAAAGGAGGGTTGGGGCTGCATTCCTTTCAATGCACTCTTGTCAATTGACAGGTTGGCCTGCAGGAGGTTCACTGTGTGATAAACATTGCACTTCTGTTCAACCTACAGAAGTGAAGAGGAGCCCAGATGAACACAAAGGGAATAAAAGCGATGGAGAGGTGGCCAGTCGGGGGAGCCCTTCACAGCACGGGCACTGCTGTTGGCTTCAATTTAAATAAAGACATATTTTTCAGCTTTCCTTCTGAGCTTTATGTGACATTAATTCCTCCAGAATACTTTTCTCTTCAGCTGGGAATTCTGCTTTCCAAACATATCTTTCAAAACAAGATTACTGGGGGAAACGCAATTTCATTGCATAGAGCTGCTGTTATGAGTGAAAGGTTTCTTTCCTGCACTCCACCTTTATCCAGTTTATTACAGAAGAAAATCAATACCTTGCAGTGGTCTTTAATACAATATAGGAAAAGGCTCACATTTTTTTAAAATAAAGTCTACTGAGGCTGAAAACTGTATACATAACAAATAGTATAGGTCATCACCCAGGATTGATCTCTCTTTTTGTAAGAGATTTTATTTGGTTCCTCAAGTTTTATTCATAAGGAGGCAAGCAGAGGTGTGAGAAACCAGGAAACACTTTGGTGCAGGGTGACATCCACTTTAACTAGCAAGGACGCAAACTGTGCCCCCTGTCCCCCAGATGCCTCCAGCCTGTCCTGCCTGGGCGGGGTCTTGGCTGGCTCAGGGTGTCTAGGCCAAGGGCTGTACAGTGCTGGACACTGTGCTCATCCCGCCACCACGGGTCAGCCTCAAGATGTTCTGAAGCACCTGCCTCTATGGGTGGGCTTGGAGATCCTGGTGTTCTAGAAGTATTTTCACATTCTTAAGTGAAATTCATTTATTTCACAAACATTTATTGCCGATCCAATAAAAAATGAGATGAAGAGTTGGGATCTCACTGTTTTGATTTACATTTTCCTCATGGCTAGTAAGTGTAAGAATTTTTCACGTAATTATCGACTATTTGTATTTCCCCAAGATCTCTTGTCTGCTCATTCAGTGCATTCACTGACCTTTTCTTAGCATTTAAAATCTTTGAGGGAGCCATATCCCGGTGTATAGGAATTCATCTTATGATGGAGGGTGTAGCAGGCAGAATGATGCCTTCCCAAAAAAGGTCCAGGCCTTGCTCCCTGGGACCTGTGAATATTTAGGCTACAGGGCAAGGAGGAATCATGGTTGCAGATAGAGCCAAGGTTCCTAATCAGCTGACCTCAAATAGGGAGATTCTCCTGAATTTCGTGGGTGAGTCCAATGTAATCACCAAGGTCTTTGTAAGTGGAAAAGGGGGCAGAGACCCAGAGGGACCATAGCATGAGAAGGACTCAGCCCCACATTTCTGGCTTTGGAAATGAAGAAGGAGCCACAGCCAAGAAATGCCGGCCCCTGTAGAAGCTGGAAAAGGCAAGGAAACCAACCCACCGCTAGAGCCAACAGAAGGAAATGCAGCCCCATGAGACACATGGACCTCTGACCTCCAGAATTGCAAAATGATAAATTTATGTTGTTTTTGAGTCACTGTGTTTGTGGTCATTTGTTATAGCTACAATAGAAAACTAATAACAGATCTGGTAAGTGCATTCATTTTTTCAGGCTTTACTTATCTTCCAAATTCCAGGGCTGCCTTACTGACAGATCTACTCCCAAGTGCAAACCGTGTTCTGTCCAGTGACTGTCGCACCATGCGCTCCTGGGTGCAGGCTGTGCGGTGACTCCAGCAGCTCCCCTTTCCACACTGCTCAAGACCAGCAAAGAGGCTCCCACCAAGACCCACGTTTCCAAACGCAGTGTTAATGCTTTGGCACCTTAGGATACAGCGCTGCGTAGGAACTTCGTGAGAGACAGGAGGAGAATTGAATCATTAAATGAGTGGACTCTGGTACCGGAACAGCAGAGCTCAAGCCCCAGGCATGTCACTTTCTGAGCAGAGCAACTTCATGGACAAGTATAAAATACTGAACCTAAAGACGACAGAGCACACTTTCTTTTTAAGTACTAATGGAACATTGCAAAGTCTGATCAATAGACTGACAGTCTGATCACAGACTGATCAATAAAGCAGAATTCAAAACATTTTATTTTATTTATTTCTTTTTTAATTCAGGATATTATGGGGGTACAAACATTTTGGTTACATGTAATGCATTTGCCTCGCCCCAGCCAGGGCTACAAGTGTGTCCTTCCCCACACAGTGCGCTCCGCTTCCATTAGCTGTGGGTTTACCCCCCACCCCCACCCGACCCAGCGAGTATTACTACCATGTGAGCACCTTAGTGTTGATCACTTAGTACCAACTTGATGGTGAGTACATGTGGTGCATGTTTTTCCATCCTCGTGATACCTCACTTCAAAGGATGGGCTCAAAAATCAAACAACCCCATCAATAAATGGACATAGGACACGAACAGAAACTTTTCAAAAGAAGACAGAATAATGGCCAGCAAACATATAAAAAAATGCTCAATATCTCTAATCATCAGGGAAATGCAAATCAAAACCACAATGAGATATCACTTAACTCCAGTGAGAATGGCTTTTATCAAAAAGTCCCAAAACAACAGATGCTGGCAAGGATGTGGAGAGACAGGAACACTCTTGCACTGCTGGTGGGACTGCAAATTAGTACAAGCCCTGTGGGAAGTAATTTGGAGATACCTCAAAGGGCTAAAAATTGAAATACCATTTGATCCAATAACCCCACTACTAGGCATCTACCCAAAGAAAAAAAAAGACATTCTGTAATAAAGATATCAGCACTTCAATGTTTATAGCAGCACGATTCACAATTGCAAAGACGTGGAAACAATCCAAGCGCCCATCAATACATGGGTAGATTAATCAAATGTGGTGTATGTATACCATGGAGTTCTACTCAACTATAAAAAAAATGGTGAACTAATATTCAAAACATTTTAAAAGGTTGAAATCATTCAGAATACTTTCTCTGACCACATTAAGTTAAAAATCAATAACAAAATAAAATGACAAGACAATTGTCAGTTATTTCATACAATAAATAATTCACTTAAATGTACATATTCAAAAAGAAGTAAAAAGTAAGCTTCTACCTCAAGATTCTAGAAAAATAGCAGAAAATTGAATCCAAAGAAAGTAGATTAAAGGAAGTAATAGATAAGAGTAGAAAACTATGAAATTAGGATGCTTAGGATATGTTAAATTTTCTGTAGGTTTATCATATTTAAAAAATGACAGTAATGTCTATACCCGAAAGTATGCTCTTGAGGAATGGGTTAAGTCTGCTAGTCTACCACCATAGGAGGTTCTAGTGCTAACAAAACCTACAATAAAATAATCTGATGAATTAGTGATACAAATTAAACTCAATCCTTAATTCAAAAATCTGAAATGCTCCAAATTCCAAAATTTTTGAGCACCAACATGACACTAAAAGGAAATGCTCATTAGAGCATTTCAGCTTTCATATGATTGGATTAGGAATGCCAAACCACCAGTATAATGTAAATATTCCAAAATTTGAAAATATCTGAAATTCAAAACACTCTGGTCCCAAGTGTTTCAGGTAAGAGGTACTCAACCTTAGTAGCATAAAAATTTCATCTTTTACGGGGTCTAATTAAATCCTCAGTACTTATCATGCAAACTTGAACATATTTAGATCAAATAATGCTTCCTGAAACAACATAATTATATGGAGCAAAATCCAGATGAGTTGCACTTTGATTCTATTAATTGAAATACGATGGAAATGTAGGGACAACAGGATACAGAGACCAGTGAACATATTCCCTGTGCAGTGAAAGAATAAGCATCGTTTAGGTGTAATTTTCACTTGATCATTTGCCTACTCAAGATGTTATTTCTCTGACTGTTCCGACAGTCAGGAGGGACAATATGGCAAAGCCAGTATGGCACAGACACACAGCGGTTTGCCTGCCACCAACATGCAACTTCCACGGGCATGACCTAGTGACTGCTCCAAAAGAGAAAGGGTGTTTTGATCCTCCTTGTGTCCTCTTCTGAGGCAGACACCATAGGCCTCTGCACTCTACAGCACAGGCTGTGCTGGCCCCTGACAAGCCCACCCAGAGATAGAGACGCAAGTGTAGGAAGTGAGCGCTCTGAGGATTAATACCCGTATGGGAAGGAAGGACGCAGGGTTGGGCAGAGGGAGAAGCTAGTGCAGAGGCAAGGCAAGGAGGACAAGTAGCACCCATAGCCCTGCACTGACTGGCCACCGGACGCAGGCTTCCCACGAGGAGGCTGTGTCCCAGGGCTGCTGCTCTCTGCCGCTGAGAACTTGGCTGTGAGAGGTCAGCCTCCAACATTCCAAGTCTTGAAGACAAGGATTCTTCAGTCCTGGACAGGGAAGGTTCAGGCAGCACACCACTGTGTCCACTACACCTTGATCATGAAAGCTTTGATGGTGACAGCCAATTGCAATTTCTGTGTCACATTTCAGACACAGAAGACAAACATTTTTATACTATTAATACATAAAGGGAATATTGAACAGGAAATGTTTATCAGCCTTGTCAACGTGGACAACTTAATTTTCCTCTGTGTGACTCCAGCTCTTCATATAAAAATGGAGATAGTAATACTACCTGCTTCTTAGGGTTAAGGATAAAATGAGCTAGTCTATTTAAGGCACTTTTTAAAACCTTCTATCACTTGGTAAGCTCTCTTTGCTATTTTCATGGACTAATGGGCATTTTCAACAGATTGCTTCAAAAACTACAAACGCTCATCCTTGTAAAACATATACACTGTGCTAAGAAAAACATAAGATGAACTTGTAGTGAATTCTTTATTATTCATCATGGTTAACTCAGTTTTCGGCTCAAAAGAAACAAGGATGCCCTCAAACGACAGTGTCAGCAGGTCTCCTCAAGGACTGCAACAGAATCAGCAGTAGAGCCCCGACCTGTCCCCTTGCACGCACAGGGCCAGTGTGCACAGAGCAGGACCCCCGGCTACAGAGCCTGACCTGTGCCCATGCATGCATAGGGACAGTGGGCCTGGAGGGGCAATACCAGAGGCATTGTGTGGCTACAACTGCCCTGCGTGCAGCCAACTTATGGCAGGATTTCTCACATCTACACACACAGCAATCACTGTCTGCAAACTAACTTGCATAAAAGTATGGTTAACTTCCTAATGTATACAGACATTGTCATGAATTAAATACAAATTTATTCTAATTTATAGCTGCCTTTTTTAGTATAAATTTTCCTAATCTAAATATACTGCACATGCAACTACTTATTACATGTGATCCTGTAAAATTTGCTACTGAGGTCTATTCTTTTTTAAAGTTTTATAGTCAATGATACAGAGGGAAAGGATGACTTTGGTGTCAGATAGACTTGGAAATGAATCACATTTCTCCACCACTTGCCAGATCTTGGGCTAAACAGTCCTCAGAGCTGACATTTATTTTATTTTACTGATGAAATGAGGAAAGGAGAACAGACCCCATGAGGGTTAAATGAGATTATTTCCATGGTGTCCCTGGCACATGGTAAACCGGGCTCAACAATGATCTCACCGATGATTATGGTTGACATTTATACAACTCTGGAATGTGTTAATTTCTGAATTCCATTATACTGTCTCTGGAATTCCTGCCCAAAATGGCATGACCAGTTGAAAATTCCAATGCCTAATGCTCAGACAGTCCCCACAGTGACTCTGCCTCAGCTTCCCCCAAAGCTCGCCTGAGGCTAGATGCTTGGTCAGACACTCCAAAGAGAAATTTTCTTATTTTTGTCCCAGAGCATAAAACATCTGCTTTAAGGATAAAGTGAAACGAAATTTTGACCCCCCGCTAGGACTTTTCCCTTTTAGTTGGATGGAAAAGAGAGAGAGAGGGAGAGAGAAAAATTTAGCAGGAAATATTTAAACAGAAATTAAGTTTCACAGAAGACTTTCATTGCAAGAACTGCCCCTGGCCAAGGCTTAGAGCAAGGTAATTTCCAGGAATTTACAATGCTGTGTAAAACCTATAGTTACGCATCACAGCTTAATAGATTAATTTTATTTCAGGAAGAGGCTGTGCGTGGCTGGGGAGCTGAGGCTCATTCCCTTGGTTAAGGGGGTGCCACTGCTTCCTTGGAGCTTGCCCCCCGCACCTGTGTGCGTCTCCTCTGCTGGGCTGAGAGGTGGAAGCTGCCTCAAGAGAAAAGCAACAAAAAGAGACTGATGATTATTTATATCTTTCCATCTCCTGTATCACACTCGCAATGGCACTTTAACTGGAAGACTTTTCCTAGCTCTTATGTCTTAATAAAAGAGCTGATTCATTGATTAGGTCGATATATGCATAATCTCCAGAATTGAGAGTCTGGTTCCAGTATTTGGGTTTCAGTTGCAGTTTTTGAAGCTGCATGGCCATGAGAAATTCACTTAAATTTTCTGGGCTTTAGTTTCTACCTTTGTAACATGGGAGTAATAATATCCTACCAACCTTCCTCCCGTGATTTGTCAAGACACTAACGCCCATGAGTTATTCTTGGATAAAACTGAGCAACATAAATGCAAGCAGTAAATGCCACGTGCAGTGGGAGCCGCTGTGGCGGCTCCATGATCACTGCCTCTAGGGAAGGGTCCTTCTTTGCCTCTTCTTACCTTCTGGTGGTTGCCAGTAATCCTCATGGACACATGCTCTCATCTCTGCCTCCATCATCACATGTCATCCTCCCTGTGTCCCTGCGTCTGTATGCCCGCTCCTCTTCTTACAAGGACACAAGCCATATAAGGCCCTACCCCGATATGACCTCATTTTAACTTGATTACATCTACAAAGACTATTTCCAAATAAGACCCAGTAGACATAAATTTAGAGGAACATTATTCAACCCAGTAGAGTGGACTATTGTAACTAATTAATTAATCATGAGCAATTCATCGAGCCCATGTACAGTTCCAAGGAGGGCAACTTTTACATGCGATTATAGTGTTGAGCTCTTTGCACAGGATAGCGCTTCTAAACCACACCATTACTCCTGAGCATGGTGGTGAGATCAATAGCATGAGAAGTCCATTCTCAAGTTGGGTCAGTCTTATCACACGAAGCATGGCAAGGAGCCCAAGGTATGTGAGACCGGAACTTACACTGGGCCATTCTGCTAATGTGAGATCATTTGTGGGCCCATTACAATGCGTCAGCAGTTTCCACATTGGCCAGTCTCACTTTGTGTAAGCGTGCCACTGAGTCTAGGACAGAAATTTTCAAGTCAGGCCATTCTTTTTATGGGTGAACACAATACTAGTTTGTAAACATAGGGCAGAAGTTCCCAACAGGGTCCCCTTTCATTCCACATGAGCATAATATTAAGCACATGTGCATGGGGTGGTGAGTTTGTAGGTGTCTCATGACAGACGAGCATGGTATGAGACCTGTGCACAGTTCTCTTTAGAGGTAAGCAGTGATCCCATGCATGTGAAACTACGGTTCCCAATGTGGGCCACTCTCATCCCAGGTCAGCAGGTGAGTATGAGATTTACATAGGATGGCATTTCCCTCCGCGGGCTACTTTCATTGTACGGGAGCATGGGATTAAGTCTGTGCACACTACACAGATTTTCCAAACTGGGGGCTTTGTGAGCAGAAATAGAGGCTCCAATATGACAAGTGATTTGGAATTTTTGTTGGTGTCTGGGGTGCACTTGGGCATCTTGGTTCTGAGGCTTTCCTGGTGCAAAGCCCAGGCCCAGCGCAAGAGAGGCTGCATACTCATCTCTTCCTTCTGGCCTGTAGGTTGGTGGCAGTTAAAACCTGGGCTGGACACAATTCACAACTGCAAAGATGTGGAAATAACCCAAGTGCCCATCAGTACATGAGCGTGGTATAATAAAATGTGGTATATGTATACCATGGAGCACCATTCAGCTATAAGAAACAATGGTGATATAGCACCTCTTGTATTTTCCTAGATAGAGCTGGAACCCATTCTACTAAGTGAATTATCCCAAGAATGGAAAAATAAGCACCACATGTACTCACCATCAAATGGGTTTCACTGATCAACACCTAAGTGGACATATAGGGATAACATTTATCGGGCATCTGGCAGATGAGAGGGGGGAGGAGGGGATGGGTATATACATACATAATGAGTGCGATGCGCACCATCTAGGGGGTGGACATGCTTAAAGCTCTGACTCGGGGGAAGGGAGGCCAAGGGCAATATGCATAACCTTAACATTTGAATCCCCATAATATGCTGAAATGAAAAAAAAAAAACCTAGGCTGGATGTGGCCAGTGACAATTACTGGTGTCCTGAGCACCTGCGACTCATTCATAGCACAGGAGCAGCCGGTGGTCTTGATGTTGATTAAAGGGCTGTGGAGAGGGCAAAATTAGGTTTTTGTTTGTTCTCTGTTTTTCCTTTCTCTGTTTTCTATTTCTTGCCTTTCTGAGAGTTACTTGAATGATTTTTTTAGAATTCTATTTTGATGTATCTATAGTGCAAGGTTTTTTACAGACATTATTTTTTAGAGAACTTTCAGGTTCACAGCAAAATGGAGCAGAAAGTATGAAGCTCTCATATGCCTCCTGCCCCAGCCCCACCATACACGACTTCCTCGCCCTCAACATCCCACACCAGAGCATGCTACGATCCATCACGCGGCACTGAGGTGAAGTTCATGGTGTACATTGGCGTTCATGCACGGTGCTGCATGGGGTGTATTTCAAAATGACTGCATTTCCCCTCCCTCTGCCAGAGCACAAGGGGATTGTTCTCTGAGCTTCACCGTCAGAACCTGGCTGGGGCTCCTGGAGGTAAAACCCACAAAACCTACATGACCAGGAACCCCTGAAGTTTAACGCTCAGGTTTGCCCACACTAAGCCTCTGTGATGTGTCAACCACAGTTCAGGTTTTCCTTGTGGGTTTCTGCTCTGAGAAATTCTCTGCTTCACCTATATCTGTCTCTTCAACTTTGGCAGCCACTGTTTTCTCTCTGAATTCAGTTCTCTGGAGGATCTAAAAACAGATCAAAAACACAATACCTTTTACAATAGCCTCAAAGAAAATTAAATATCTAGGAATATATTTAATGAAAAATGTGAGAGACATATACTGGGAGAACTGTGAAACACTAAGAAAAGAAATTGTAGAAGATGGAAACAGATGGAAAAATCTACCTTGCTCACGGATTGGTAGAATCAACACTGTTAAAATGTCCATACTACCTACAGTGATCTACAGAATTAATGCAATCCCTATCAAAGTACCATCATCATTCTTTACAGATCTAGAAAAAATAATTCTACACTTCGTATGGAACCAGAGAAGACCTTGTATAGCCAAAGCAATCTTAAGTGAAAAGAACAGACTTGGAGGTATCGGTCTACCAGACTTCAAGCTGTACTACAAGGCTATAGTAGCTAAAACAGCATGTTACTGACACAAGAACAGAGACACAGAACTTTGGAACAGGACTTAGAATCCAGAGATGAAACCATCCGTATGTGGTAATCTAATCTTTGACAAAGCAGACAAAAATATAAACTGGGGAAAAGAATCTCTTTTCAATAAATGGTGCTGAGAAAACTGGATAGCTACATGCAGTAGATTGAAACTAGATCCCCACCTCTCACCTCTCACAAAAATCAATTCAAGATGGATAACAGACTTAAACATAAGGCATGAAACTACAAGAATTCTAGAAGAAGATGTTGGGAAGACCCTTTCAGACTTCGGCCCAGGCAAAGAATTTTTTAAGAAGACCCCCAAAGCAATCCCAGCAGCAACAAAAATAAATAAATGGGATTTCATCAGATAAAAAAGCTTTTGTACAGCCGAGAAAACTATCATTAGAATGAATAGATAGCCTACAGAATGGGAGAAAATATTTGTTCTTGACACATCCTATAAAGGGCTGATAACAAGAATCTATCTAGAACTTAAAAAAATCAAACAACCCCATCAACAAATGGGCAAAGGAAATGAACAGAAACTTTTCAAAAGAAGACAGAATAATGGCCAGCAAACATATTAAAAAATGCTCAACATTTCCAAGCATTAGAGAAATGCAAATCAAAACCACAATGAGATATCACCTAACCCCAGTGAGATTAGCCTCTATCAAAAAATCCCAAAACAACAAATGCTGGTGAAGATGTGGAGAGATTGGAACACTCTTACACTGCTGGTGGGACTGTAAATTAGTGCAACCTCTGTGGAAAAGAATTTGGAGATACCTCAAAGAGCTAAAACTAGAAATACCATTCGATCCAGCAATAGCACTATCAGGCATCTACCCAAAAGAGCAAAAGACATTCTATAATAAAGACATCTACATGTGAATGTTTATGGAAGCACAATTCACTATTGCAAGGAAGTGGAAACAACTCAAGTGCCGTCAATTCATGAATGGATTATTAAAATTTAGTAAATATATACAATGGAATATTACTCAATTATAAGAAACGATGGTGGTCTAGCACCTCTCATATTTTCCTGGATAGAGCTTGAGACCATGCTCCAAACTGAGGTATCACAAGATTGGAAGAATAGGCTCCCCATGTACTCACCATCAAATTGACACTAACTGATCAACACTATGGTGCTCACATGGTAGTAATATTCTCTAGGGATTAGGGGTTTTAGAGGGATGGTAAACTCACAACTAATGGAGGCAGTGAACATTGTAGAGGGAAAGGGCATGCCTCTAATCCTCGCTTGGGTGAGACAAAGTCATGAAATGTAACCAAAATGTTTGTACCCTCATAATATCCTGAAATAAAAATAAATAAAATAAAAACAGTTGTTGATTTTCAGTTTGTTCAGTTTTTTGCTTGTTGTTAGGAGGGAATGATGACTTCCAAGCTCCCTTACATGTCCAGTGGAAATCAAAAGTTCTCTGTCATGTGTTAGAGCATATCTCTTTGTGTGGATTTTCTAATAGTTGCTCTCGGTACATGTGGACACCAGTATGTATACACAATGTATATCAAAAGTCCACTGGTATAAAAATTTCACCAGACTACTGAAGAATAGAAATGTTACCTCCTTTTGCATCCCCCACCCCTTCCTCCATTTACAACATAATTGTCTTAAACATTTTCTCTATGTGTATCAAGAACCATATCAGATAGTGTTATAACTTTGGCTTCAATCATCAAACATAATTTAGAAAATTCAAGAGAAGCAAGAAAGTCTACTGCATTTACCCATATTTTGCTCTTGTCATGTTCCCAATGCTCTAAGATTCCTTCTTTTATTATTTCCTTCCTGATTGAAGGACTTCCTTTAGGTAATCTTTAAGGTTAAGTCTGTTAGTGACAGATTATTTTATCTTTCTTTTGATTGAAATTGTCAGTATCTCCCCTTCATTCCTGAAGAATAGTTTTACTAGGTACAGAAATCACACCTGACAGGTCAGCTACCAGATGAAGCATTTTCATAATAGCTGCTTTGTAATATTTCTTAGAAAATTCTAACATCTTTGGTATCTCAGTGTTGATTTCTGTAGATTATCTTTTTTCATTTAGTTTGATAATATCCTTATTCTTAGTATGACAAGTGACTTTTTATTAAAACGTGGACATTGCGGATATTATAATATAAGTCTCTGAATCATATTTAAATCTTGTGTCTTAGCAATCTTCTCCTGATTCCACTCTGGTGGCAGAACTTTCTCATCAATGCCAAGTGGTGGTAGAGTCCAGATTCTTCATTTGGCCTCTACTGACTCCCAGGGATTAAAGAATTTTTTGTTACTTTGAAAAGGGGTGAGAGTTAATAGCCCCCACGGGGTCTCTGCCAATACACACTGTCTTGGAGGGTGAGGGGCCCTTCATTGCTGCACCCCACATAGCCGTCACTAACACCAAGGGTGGGGGGTGGCCTTGTTACTGCTAGATTAAGGTCAAAATCCTGACTCTCCACTAGTCCCCCTCTGAGAACATCCCAACAGGGAGGTCAAGGAGAACCTCACTACAGCCTGGCAAGGGTGAAAATCCAAGCTCCAAACGCATCTTCTGGAACAAAGAAGAGAAGGTGCCTCACTACAACCTGGCAAGGCCATCTTGGCCTTCATTGGCACAGGGGGAGGGGGAGTTTTCTCTGAGGTTTTGGCTGGGGTATAGCAGTTATTATATAAAAGTTTTCTATCTTATCAGGCTGTCATTTTTCTAGTTCTTTCAGGGATAAGAGCAGGCTTTTCTTGAGGCATTTTTGTCTGTGTTCATTGGCATTCTGAGTTGCCAGCTACCTCATCTGCAAGTCTGGACTATACTAAGCAAATAACATCTGGGGGATTCATCACCATGTTTTCCCTTAGATCTTGAGGTCCTTAGCTGGTCTGCCTTCTTCTCCCTGCCTTACAGAGGTCTCCATATATTTGTTTATATATAATGTCTGGGGTTTTTTAAATTATACTTAGCAGGAAGAAGAAGAAAATGCACATGTGCATCATCTTCAAGGAAGAAGTCCCTCCAAAAAGACTATACTTTTGTTTAAATACAAAGTTTTATACTTTGTACCAAAAAAAAGTATTTGAGATGGCTTCAAAAATTTCAACAGAGTAAAAGATTTACATACATATTGAAGCCTGCATCTCTCTTTCTTATCTAGAAAAAAAATAGGAAAAATAAGAAGGTATCGGGGGAAAACTATGTTCAAAATAAAGCTCTTGATGATCTAGACATGCCGTAGATGGGTTACGTATTTTGGTTTTGGGCTTTGCAGCCATTGCAAAAGTGGGAGGGATTTCATAGATCTCACTTTTGATCTCATAGTATTTATAAACTAAATAGAACTCTATTCTTCAAGTTGAAAAGGATATCTCAATGTTCTCCAAACTCCCAGATCCCTAGAAATTTCACTGAGGTGTGGGAAGGATACGGCAGAACATACTTTCTTTTCAAATGTTCATGGAATATTGACAGACAGACAAATGCTGGGCTTTAAAGTAATCTTAATGTATTTCAAAGCACTGAAATCATAGAAGGCACATTCTCTGACACAGTGGAATTACATTCAAAATCAACAACGTGTAAATAACAAGAAAAAGTCTCAATATTTGGCCATTAAGAGTATGTAAAAGGAACACTGTTATATAGCCAAGACACAAAGAAGAAACCACAAGACAAATGAGAAAACACTTCAATACTGAATGATAATGTAAAGGAAATATATCTGTATTTGTGAAATGCTGCTCAAATATGTTCATTAAAAATTTGTGTCTCTAAATGCCTGTATTAACAAGGGAAAAGGTCTAAAAAGACTATATATTGTATGATTCTGTTTATAGAACGTTCTAGAAAAGGCAAAATTATAACAGTGGAAAATAGATGAGTGGTTGCCAGCAGTTTGTGGTGAGGTATGGATGATTAGGGAAAGAAAGAGAATTTTCAAGCTATGAAACTATTCTGTATGCTACTGTAAAGGTGAATACATGACCCTGTGTATAAGCCAAAACCCACAGAACTTTAAAGCACAAAGAATTAACCTCAATAGATGAAAATAAAATACTAATTAAAAGGTCAGGGAGTCTTCAGATGAAATATAGATTATGACAAAATAATCCTACTGCATTGTAAATACGTGACATATCTCACTGCAGGGGGAGGTGTTGCTCTAACTGGCTTCTAAAATGCGTGGAGAATGTACGACTAGAGGCAGAAGGAACTGTGCAAAGTACTGCACTCTAGCTGGTGAAGTTGTGCTCACAGATGTCTGAGTTAGCAATTCTGAAACCATTAAACTGCATACTGGTGTCACATAAATAACTAAATGGATGGCGGACAGTGGGGCCAGTATTCTCGCTGCTAGGGTGGGACACTACAGAAAGCAGGGTGGGAGGGCTAGGATGTACCAGATGAGAGACATCAACATGAACTCAAGTTTAATTTAGTATAGATGGGTAGGTTCAGAAATATTTCTAGATGTGTGTATGCACAAGTCAGTATACACATGTTTATTTCCTTTCTCTGCTAGCAAAGAGGGCCTAGAGGCAACAATACCCCAGCAGCAACAAGCACACCCAGGGCACATATTTTTGTTTCTAACACCATTTTCTCGTGAAAGGACCACAAGAGAAATGGCTGAGTCTAGATCTAAGGCGGGGCTCATCTGTGGGGAATGAGCCATGAGCACACCATAGTGCTAAAGAGCAGGGAAGTGCAAAAAAATAAAATAGAGTGAAAATTTAAATAAACAAAACACCACACACACAATGGTGGGAGTATGCCAAAGGATCACAGGAGCTCCCAATGGACAAACCAGGAAAAACTTGACCAACAAAATGAATAATATCATATTCATAACCCAAATGACATGGCTTATAACCCACAGTACAAAACAAATACCTATGAATCCATACTGACATAAAGAAATAACCAAAGACATAACTAGATGGGGGACGTTGACAAATCACACATTCAGAATAATTCCAAATAAGTTATATGGATACCGACTCCCCCAGGAGAAGGAGCACAAGTCCTCACCCCTCAGTGTGGGCTGTGAGTGTGGGAAGCAGGGAAACAAGGCCGTTGAAGTGTGAAAATCTGACTTTGATGAACACTTCCTCAGCCAGGTGACATCAACAGTAAGAAGTCGTGTTGACAGCAGATCCCTCAGTACAGCTTGCTGGGAGCAGCCGAGTCTGTGGTTTTCCTCCTAAAAACCCATCGTCTCAGTCCGACCATCAAAACACATTACCATACTGTATGCCAGTTGAGGGGCACATCACAAAATACAGAACCAGAACCCCTCGAAAGTGTCAAAACCATCCAAAACAAGGAAAATATGACAAACTGTCACGGTCTAGAGGAAACAGACGGACTGATTGTAATGTGGCATTCTGGATGAGATCCTAGGACAGAAAACAAGTGTTAGATAAAAACGAAGCAAAAGGCAATAAAGTAGGAACTGTAGTTAATAACGATATATCAACATTGGTCAAAGTTGTATGAAATGTATCGCAGTAATGTAAGATCTTAAGAACAGGGAGAACTGGTTGCAGGGTATACCAGAACTCTCTGCACTGTCCGCAACTTTTCTTTAAATCTAATACTTTTCTAAAATTAAAAAAAAAAGTTTTAAAAGGAAGACATCAATTATCTAAATTTCTACCTTAACAAGCTAGCAGAAAGAAGGCTGACAACACAAAGTAAGTAGGAAAAGTAAACTGCAAAGATAGGAATAGAAATAAATGAAATGGAAAATAGAGAAAATTAAAAGCGCGATAAGCTGTCTGTCGCAAAGATTAGTAAAACTGATAAATACTTACCTAAAAAATCAGGCACAAAAGAACAAAGCACCCATATCATGGATGTCACATCATAAACTACCAACACTGAAAGGACTATAAGGCAACTTTTGAGCAACTTTATGTAAATAATTTTGATAACAAGATGAAATGGACAACTCTTTTGAAAAACACAGCCTACCAAAACTTAGCAAAGAGAATATCTGAATCTATAGCTATTAATGAAATTAAATTCATAAAATGACTTCCCATCAATAAAACACTAAAGTCCCAGATGACAAATTCTATTAAACATTCAAAGAAGAATTAATGCCAATATTAGGCAAACTCTTTCAGAGAATACAGGAACAGGAATGGTTTTCCAACTCATTTTATGAGACCAGTATACTCCTGGCACAGAAACTGGACAAAATCATTATGAGGAAATAAGGGGAAAGAAAAGTATAGACCATTATCCCTCATGAGCATAGGTGCAAAAATACTCTACAAAATATAAGCAAATCTAATACGTCACATCATGATTGAATGGAGTTATCCTAGGAATGTAAGTTTGGTACAAAATATAAGAAAAAATTAATCAATGTGATTCCCTACCTTAACAATGAAGAGTACTTTATCCTGTGATTCTTCACCTCAGCAGATACTGGAAAATTGTTTGACAAAATTCAACAACTTTGTTTTGATAAAAATTTTCATCAAATTAGGAACAGAAGAATACTTTCTAACTCTGATGAAGGGACATTTAAGATAAACTTATAGCTAAAATTGTACTTAAAGATGAGATGCTGAATGCTGCCCACCCTCCCCCCAAGACTGGGAGCAGGGCACGGAGTCACACTGAACACTTCTATTCAACACTTTAAAGGCAATAAAAAGAAATCAAAGCTATAGAGATTGGAAAGGAAGAAGCAAAAATGTCTATATTTGCAGATGAAATGTCTGTTTACATAGAAAATCCAGAGAATCTACAAAATCCTGCTTGTACTAATTCACAGAGTCATAGGTATTTAACAAGATTACAGGTATTCAAGGAGGTCAAAGGTAACAGATACAAACAGCAATATATATGCACTTCTATATATTTGCATCAAACAATTGGAAAATGAAATTTAAATACAATACCATTAACAAAATTATTGAAATGCATAGACATAAATTTAACAAAAGATGTACAAAACCTGCATAGTAAAAGCTACACAATATTACTGAGAGAAATTAAAGCAGATATAAATAAAGGGAGAGACAATCTTTGTCCATGGATTGCAATATTCATTTTGTTAAGAAGTTCACCCTCCCAAATTTATTTATAGAGTCAATGAAATCCAATCAAAATGCTAGTGGGTCTTTTTCAAGAAACTGACAAAATGATTCCAGCTATTACATAGAAATGCAAAGGGCCTAAAACAGCCAAAACAATTTTGAAAAAGAACAAAATATTGTATCAGGAATCACACTATCTAATGTCAAGATTTACTATGAAGCTGCTAAAATCAACACAGTGTGGTTTGGCCCTAAGAAAAGATACCAAAATAAATAAAGCAAAATAGAACATGTAAGTATATATCCACTCATGATCAAAGATTTTTAATGAAGGTGTCAAAATATCTCAATAGGGAAAACATACTCTTTCCAACAAGTGGTGCTGAACAACTGGACACTCAAATGGAAAAAAGTGGACCTGGACTCCAGCCTTGGACAGCATACAGTATTTTATATTATCTTGAAATGGGCCATAGACCTCAACATAACAGCTAAAACTGTGAAACTCCTAAAATAAAATGTAGGAGAAATATTTTTTGTGACTTTCAGTATGCAAAAACTTATTAGATATGACACATAAAATACTAACATTGGTGAATTTGACTTCATCAAAATTGAAACCTGGTGGTCAAAAGACACTGACAAGAAAACCAAAAGGAGACTTTTAGTCCTAAAAGTCCCAAAAGAGGACTGGGAGAACATATCCACAGTATGTATTTCTGACTGAGAATTTATATCCAAGATATACAAAAAACTCTTATAAGTCAACAATCAGGACACACACACATAGAAAAAAATTTAAAAATTGTCATATAACTTGAAGAGATACTTTGCAAAATGTCAAATAGACAATAAGCAATGAAAAATTGCTCAACTTTATTTGTCATCAGTAAAATGCAAATTTAAGACATTACACAATCCCTTGGGTGGCTAAAATTTAAAAGACTGAAAATTCCAAGTGTTGGCAAAGATGTGAAGCAATTGGAACACTCGCACAACAACGCTTGTGGCGGTGAAAACTGACGGGAGCCAGTGTGGCAGTCCCTCATAAAGGCACACATACTTACACACGCTCTGCGATGGAGAAACCCACTCAAGTATTTACTCAAGAGAAACGAAGGCACATGTGTCCACACAAAGACTTATTTATATATGTGTTTATAACAGCTTTATTCATTATAGTCAAAAACTCAAAACAATCCAAATGCCCATCAACAGATGAATGGATAAATAAATTGAGATGTTTATAGTACAGAAGACCACTCAGCAACAAAAGAGCAAATTACTGATACACCTAACAGCATCAATTAATTTCACAGACATTATGCTGAGTGACAAAAGCCAGACTCCAAAAAATACATACCATTTGATACCACACAACTGAAGTTCAAGAAGAGCCAAAACTAAACTATACTGCCAGATCAGAGGTTGCTCGGAGATAGGAGCTGGGAGGTTGGCCAGAGATAGACACAAGGGAACTTTCTGGGGAGTTAGAAATGAGAGGAAACGTTCCGTATGTTGATTGTGGTGAGAAGTGCAAGGGCATACACATATTTCAAAAATCATAGACCTGAACATTTAAAATATGTTTATTATATGCATACATTATGGATTGAATTATTAATATATGTCCACCAAATTCACATGTTGACATTCTAATCCTTAGCACCTCAGAATATGACCTTATTTGGAAATAGGGTCATTGCATATGTAATTATTATAGTTACAATGAGGTCATCTGGAATAGGGTGGGCCCTAATCCGATATGACTGATGTCCCTGTAAAAACAATGCCACGTGAAGAAGGAGACATGTATAGAGAGGAGACCACGTGAAGATGGGATGAAGAGAGCCATCTACAGACCAAGAAGAGGGGCTTGAGCAGATCCTGCCCTCATAGCCTCAGAAGAAACCCACCCTGCTGACAAAACCTTCATCTCAGACTTTCAGCCTCCAGACCCTGAGACAATTTCAGTTCTTTAAGCCACCAAGTCTGGGGTATTTTGTTATAGCAGCCCAAGCAGACCAATATGAGATATTAGTCCTCGATGAAGTTGATTCAGAAAATTAAAAACATTTCTCTGGAAACTAAAATACTGCTTAGCAGCTCTCGATGGTCTAGTTTAACCTATTTATAAATACTAAAGTATCGTGTTTGTTGTAGACTCAATGCCTATAGGGTCTGGGAAAAGACATGCCTGAGTGAGAGGCCAAGTAGGGACTCCGGGGAAATGGGTCCCATCTCAAGGCAGTAAGAGCCACGGTCTTCTGGGAGCGCAGGCCCAGGGGGCCACACCTGAAAGCTTCTCAAGTGGAGCCGAAAGTCCAGCTTTTCAGTGAAATCTCCTCATTATTAAGTGCCATCAATGTATTTAAGAGGACTTTGATTACTGTTTTGATTGCACAAGGAGTCCATAGGTGTGCTGCCAGTCTGCAGAGCTGTTGGGAAGGAGCAGGAATGTCCCCCATCCCCAGGCAGGTGGCCATACAGGTCCTTCTGTCCACTAGGCTGTCCATACGCCCTGAGCACCAGTGGGTAGGCTGCATTCCCTTAAGTTACCTGGGTGGAGATGTGTGTGCCATCGACACAAATGTCAACACTGTTTCAAAGGGCTGTCACTGTCCGTGTTGGGTGGAGACAGGGAGGAGGGCAGGTAGCCTCCCAGTGGAGGCTGGGGACGTCATCGGTGCTGACCCATCGCTGGCTGGCTGCGGCCCCTCCGCTGCTGGTCGCCCGCTCGTCCTGCCCCCCAGACCACCCAGGCGGGCCGGCACTCAGAGGGCCCAGGCTGGGGCCAGGCTTAGCATCACCGCCCGGAATTTCTTCATAAGGTTTTACCTGCTGCCCCAACCTGGTCTCGCGGCCTCCCAGCCCCTCCTCAGCCTTCCTGGGCCCCGGAGGCCCGGGGTGAGGGCCCAGTCTTTTCCTTGCAGACGCCCTTAAGACAGGCCTTTCCTTCTCTCCCATCGCGGGCACGAACCCCAGACTCGCCGTTCTCCTGGGCCCTGGGTGTCGGGGTACCTGCCCAGCCCGCTCGCCGGCCCCCATTCCGCAGGGGCCGCCTCAGACCCCAGCCCCGCGGAACGCGCCCCTGTCCCGCAGAAAGGCGGCCCGCAGCCGCCCGGCCCGTCCTCGGCTCGCGCTCTGGGCCGGGCCAGCCCCGGCCAGTTCGCCGAAGTGCGCCTGGGCTCTGCTCAGAGCCCCGGGGGCAGCTCACCTCAGCAGATGGCCCACCGCGGCCCCTGCCGGTCAAGCAGGTGGGCTCTGGACCCCGCCTCCAGGACGCCCGCCGCTCCCGCTCCCCGGGCCACCTGCCCCTCCGCCCTCCCCACCCTCCGCGGTGGGTCCTGGGTCACCTCCTGAAAGCCCCGAGAAGCCGTCAATCACCCTCTGTCTCTCAGGACCCTAAACCTTCCTGGTCTTAGATTATATTCACATTTTGCTCTTGTCTGTCTTGCTCCACAGGTTTTAAGCTCCATGGGGACAGGGGCTTGGCTTTGTTCACTGCTGCATCCCAGCGGCCTCTTGTGTGCAAAATAATCCTTGGTGAATTGCTTAATTCATTAATGAACACTATTTTTGTCTAGGGACCTTCATGCCAATTTGGGGGCTTCAGGAAAATCCCCCTCAAGATCACACTATTCTGTTCTACGTGGTTATTTTAGCATCGATAAAAGTCAAAAAGACTTACTGACATGCTAATATGGGCTCTTGGGGTGGATGCATCTGCTCCTGTGTGTGCTTGTGCCCGTGCGTGAGATGTAGCCGAGGGAAAGAAAGCAAACAGAAAAAAGGACAACATTTTAAAACCCAGTAAATATGATGTGATATAAAATAAAAATGTGTATGTATCTGGCAGCATGTATAAAACTAATTTTCAAAGCAACTATAAATCCATGTGGGGATTCATCTTTCCTTTTTAATAAACTTATTTTAGAAGAGTCTTAGGTTTATAGAAAATTGCAAAGATAGTGCACAGTGTCCATATACCTACACCCAGTTCCCCTATTGTCAATATCTTCTATTAGGAGGGTGCATTGGTCACAAGGAAGGAACCAGTGTTGATACGCTATTAACTGATGTGCACACTTTATTCAGATTTCTTCGTTTTACCTAATGTCCTTTTTCTGTCCAAGGGTCCCACCTTACACTAGACGTCGTGTGTCCATAAGCTCCTTTGGCTGTGGCAGTGTCTTACACTTTGTTTTCAATGACCTTGATACTCTTGAGGAGGGCGGCTCGGCACTGTCTCAGTCCGTTTTGCACTGCTGTGACAGAATACCACAGACTTTTAATTTATAAAGAAAATAAATGTGTTTCTTACATTTCTAGAGGTTGGGAAGTCCAAGAGTGAGGGCCCGGCATCTGGTGAGGGCCTTCTTGCTGCGGGAGGGAGGCGGGCGGCAAGAGAGTGAGAAGGCACCGTCACTCCGGTGTCTCTTTCTCTCCTCATGAAGCCGCAGTCCCATCACAGGGGCACCGCCCTCATGGCCTTAATCTGATCCTAGTTACCTCCCAAAGACCCCACCTTGAATCAACACACGGATTTGAGGATTGAGTTTCCAACACATGAAATTCAAAGGCCACATTCACACCACAGCAGGTACTCTGTGACGTGTCCCTCAGCTGGGATCTGTCTGACGTTCTTCTCATGAGTAGACTAGGGTAGTGGGCTTGGGGGAGGAGGACCAAACAGGGGAAGTGCCGCTTCCTTTCAGATTTCCCACTGTGAAGTCACTCTCTGGCCCTCCCATGAGGTGCTGTCTGTGCACAGCCCACATTTAAGGTGTGGGGACAGGCCCACTTCTCTGGAGTCAGTGTTGCATAGACTGCTTGGACTTTCTCTACATAGAAGAAGACAGAAAACAAGGAAATTCATGTGTGCATACTAACCCATGTATGAATATACACAATATCTATACATATTTCTTTCCATATGTAATTATCTCTTTCCATATTAGCCTAAACATGAGTTCACCCTGATATCTCCAACCTTAACTCCTTACATGTGGATCCTTCTAGTAACCTCCCAGTCCCAAAGCAATAAATCTTGCTCTCACCATCCCCCATGATTTACGTAATTGCTTAATTCCAGTACATATTTTTACCAGTATCGGAATTGTTAACACATACTCCTGTGAAAAATAAGTTTTTCAATTAGAGCACAGTTCGCCTTTCTTTTTATTATGACATTGGATGGTAGCACATTTGGTTATATTAATGGGTACAATTTACATATATACACACATCATATATACAAGAAGTCCTCACTTAAGGTCGTTGGTAGGCTCTTGGAAACTGCAACTTTACATGCAATGACATGTAGTGAAAGCAATTTTATCATAGGCTAATTGATATAAACAAAGGTTAAGTTCCCAGGGCATATTTCTGGTCACCAAAACATGACCAAACTTCTAAATAAAGATCCAAACACTTTTAATTTTAAACATTGAAATAAATGTGAGCTATACATACATTTAGGAAAGATCAATAAAAATAAGTAAGATCATTATTTACCCGATTTTTGGTGAATCAATGAGTGGCAGTGGTCATAGCGGTGGTGGGTTAAATCAGGGAATAAATGTTTGCAAAGTGAAAATTGTCAAGAACACCTCCTCCCACCACTCGGTCCCAAAACAATCACAAATAAAGCAAGCTCACTGAGCACTTTCCTGCCACACTGCCTACTGCTGTACATTCATATGATATTGGTATATTCTGTGAATTTTTGTTTTACAATAATTTGTATTCATTTATGCACTCCTATTCCAATCCATGTATTCCAAGTCAGGGTGGTGGGTAGTCTGAGCCTAGTCTTTGCTCAGGGCACAAAGGGGGACCTACCCTGGACAGGACGTGCTTCCACTGCAGGGCACACCCCCACACACTCAGACTGGGACCATTTAGACACGAAAATTCACCCCACCTGCGCATTTGGGGATGTGAGAGGAAGCTGGAGTCACCAGAGAAAACCCACGCAGGCATGAAGAGAACACGCAAATTCCACTCCACGGTTGCCCAGCCAGGGTTCAATCTCTTTCCTCATCAACATTATAACAAAACAACATTCAATGAAACAATGTGATTTGAGGACCTGCAGTATAAATAGAAGTGGATCTCAGCAACAGTGTTATTTGTGGAAATATGAATATGTAAATTGATATAATCCTGTGGAGATCAATTACCAATATACATGAAAATTAAATATGGACACACAACCTTTGGTCCAGAAATTACACTTTCAGAAATTTAATGTACAGATGTTTTGCAGATGTATAAAAAGATATAGGTACAGCTTAATAATTAATTTAGATTGTAATAAGAAAATAAAAACCTAAAATATGCCTAGGATTGGTTAGATAAATACTGGTACACCCAAAACAAGGTAATTCTCCACATATACTAAAAAATTGAGGAAGTGCAATGTGCTCCAGTATGTAAAATTACCATGATGTATTTTAGAAAAAAAAAAAAAAGAAGTGTGCTGCCAATTATGTGAGGAAAGGGATGTGTATTTAGGAGGTAGGGGGACTTGTGTATGCCCAGAACAGGTCCCAGGGGCTCCAGGGACTATGTGGGCAGCTGTGGGCAGGGCTGGGGGAACTGTTTTCACCAGTGACCTTTTTGTTGCATTAGAATTTGGTACCATATTCGTATATCACCTATTATAAAATAACTTAATTAAGATTGTTAAACTAGCACAGCAGCCAGACTCTGGGGTTCTCTACATCCAAGCTGGGACCCCACCCTGCTCCAGAGGAGCAGCCCGGCCTCAGCCCTTCTTGCATTCCGGAGGACAGGCAGCCCGCGTGTGAGGGCCAGCGGGTGGCCTGTGGGTGAGATGCTGCAAGGACCGAGCGGGAAGAGCCCACAGCTCTCTTTAACAATGAAATTAAAAGTGCAGACTATAGTGCCAGGAACTTCTCTATGGATGTTGTCACAACAGGACTTCAAGAAAGCTCACTGCAGTGTTTACCATGTGTAAAAAAAATGAGCAAATTGGAAGTTCATAAGCCCATCATGGACTATGATGCAGCTCCAAATTTGAAGAAGATCTAAATGAAAAAGACATTTTGAGGATGTGAAAATTTGCACACATACACCCACATTTTCATACGCCCTCACATATGTGCGCATGTACATACGCAAACTCCAGAAGGCCTCACAGGAACTGCTGAGAGGAGCACTTTGGCAAGGGAGGCTGGTTTCTGGGAAGCAGCCTATTTCCCAGTGGATACCTTTTCTCCCATATGAGTATGTTCTGTGCATACATACATGTTATTTTAAAAGTAAAAGCTAGTTAACAAGTGAGGCAGTATGTCTGGCAGACTCTGTTTTGTTTTACTTTTGCTCTCCGTGAACACGCGGCCAGGATACATCCCCACCTTCCTGCAGTCGGGCCTGGAGCAGTGCATGCTTTACCCCACACGTGGCCCCGCAGTGCTCCCCACCCTCAGCTGACGCAGGTGATCAAGGTGATGAGGAAGCCATGTGAGGACCAGGGAAAAAAGCTGGGTCAACGCTTAGTGGAGAGCCACCTGCTGAACAGGAGCACTCATTGTGAACTCTGTGTGACTAAGAAGCAAATGTCTGCTAGGGACATTTGAGATTTCTGAAGTTGTTCTGTTGCAGCAATAGAATCAACTGAAATTGAAATTTTAACTGGAACTGAAGTCTTTAAAATCCCCCACAAACCTAAAACCTGTGGCGTTGGGCTGCTGGTGGAAAGGGACCCCGTACATTGCCGCAGAGCCAAGCGTGTGGCAGAACTGCTTGCCGGGGCAGCTTGGAAGGTGGGCCGCGTGGCAGGTGAGCCGGTGGCTCCAGGTGAGGCTGTGGGAGATAGAGTGTGTTGCTTTTACTTTCTACTCTTAGAAAATATTATCAGGAAGACATAAGCTCTGGAAAGAATTGGCATGTTTGCAAGCAGAAAATGAAAGGGAGTAAAGAAGCTTCAAAAATTTGGCGATTCCAACATTTTAGAGAACCCAATAGGTTCTATACCAGCAAAAATAAGAGACGAGATTCAAAGAGGTTTGCAAAGACATTTGCTCCCTCAGCTTGGCCCTAAAGCAAAGATCAGATGAGGGCAGCGGGCATCCATGCCCTGCAATTCCAATAAACTCCGGTCGAGAGAGCAGGGCAGACATGAAGAAGTAAAACAAAACAAAACAGAATCTGGCTTTAGAATATGTCTCAGGCATAATTTTCACTGTGTTTAAGGCACATAGAACTGACTAGCAACTAATAGATTGGAAACCTGTTGTGTTTCTGTGAGATCTACATTGTCAAAGAGATCGTAAACACAGTCCGCAAGCAGTGTTTGAATGTTGGAGACCTAAGACAATTCTTACTATGGTCATCCTATCCTTATTTCATCATGGGATCTTGCAAGGGATTGAGGGGGATGCACATAACTTCTCTTTTTTATTCACAGGTTGTGGGCTGCAGAATATTATATTGCATCTAGACTTGATGGAGAGCACTGTTTGTGTTGGATACAATAACTGGATGACCATAGAAAGCTCTTTTCTCTAAAAATAGATCACATCTGCTCCATCCTTGAGTATGGCATGAGCATCTGATAACCAGAGAAGCAGACTGTTGCAGACTGCTAGATGCACAACAAACGCAGCTTCTCTTTTTCCCAGGTGTGGAGCTGGGCCACATTTCCCAGCTGTCTTTGTGGTTCAGAGAAGCCATGTGATGCATTCTAACCAACGGAGTGCAAGCAGCGTGATCTACTCGACTTCAAGCCTGACTCCTGGGATCCTCTCAGACTGGATGCTCCATCATGATGCTAGTGAGCACAAAGCCCTTGGAGAAGGCATGTTGATGGGGCAGCATGAGGAGGAGAGCTGCTAACCTGTCAGGAGCACCTGTTTGTGACTTAATGCAAGCAGCAGATCAACCTCTAATCAGCCACTGCATTTGGGGTCTCCATGTTACAGCAGCTCATGCTACCTTAACTGTTAACAGCACACATGTGCTGATAAAGTAGAGATGAACAAGTATGGAACAGTATTCATAATGTGATTCCCATTTTACAATTTTAAAAAGCACGTAGCAGGCTGTCCCGGACTTAAAATGGCTCAACCTTACGGTGGTTTGACTTCATGATGGTGCGAAAGCCATACACATTCAGTAGAAACTGTACTTCAAGTACTCATACAACCATTTTGTTTTTCACTTTCAGCACAGTATTCAAAAAATTACATGAGATATTTGACATTTTCATATAAAATAGGCTTTGTGTTAGATGATTGTGCCCAGCCAGCTAATGTATGTGTTCTGAGCACATTTAAGGTAGGTTGGGTTAAGCTGTGATGTTCAGTAGCTTTGGTGTATTAAATGCAATTTTGACTTATAATATTTTCAACTTACAACAGGTTTATCAGGAGGTGATCCCATTTTAAGTCGAGGAGCATCTGCATGAGACAAGACTAATTGAAATGAAGGAATTAGCAGTGCCCCAGTGAACATTAGAATCAACTGTGACAATGGTCCCATCTGGTACTGAAAAATAAATGAAGAGATGAGAGGGGGAGGCAAGATGGCGGATGAGAAAACCGCCAGCCAGAGTGACTCTGTAAGAAAGATGGATTTTAGATGAAAGTGAAAAAAACAAACAGAAAGACAAACATATATCAGATGAGGATCAGAAGGAAGGGTGCCTGAAACTACAGGAGGCTCCATGGGAAGAAGTTGCAGAATAGAACTGGAAGGAAAAGGGTAGGGTCTAACCCGGAGAGGTATGGAGACCAGCAACAAGGGAAGGTAGAGTAGTTAAACTTTCCTTCCCTTGCATCTCAGACTGCTGATGGGCACCTGAGCTGCTGGAGAGACCTGCCAACACCAGCTCAGAGACAGCTGCCACAAGTGAGCAGTAAGCCTTTTGTGATTAGGGCACCAGGCTCCCAGCTCCCTCAGGGCACCTCCTGGCCCACAGACCCCAACCAATCAGCAGGTGCCATACTGCTTCATTCTCCCCTTCCCCTTCCTTACCTGTGGCTGCTGACAGAGACAATTTAGCCACCATCCAGAGGCATCTGCATGAACAGAACTTTTCCTTTTGGAGCCCTGCAGCAGACTGAGGGTACTCAGACTGTGAGCTCCATAAGAACTGGCCCTCCCAGGTACTGCTTGCCTGATGAGGACTCCAGCAGAGTGGGAGACACCAGAGGTGGAGACACATTGATCGAGCTTTGGACACCCCGTGGGTGACTTGACACCAGCACGCTTCTCCCTGGCATCGATCTCCTGGTCCAGACTCTTACACCCAGGTCTCGATCACTTGCCTGGGGATACCGAAGAGATATTTGTGAACTAGTCTACTGATGTGTGTGTGCCTTCAGGGGCAGATAAGAGTGGGTCCTAGCTGCAACATGCTTGAGGGGCAACCCTCTACCCACAGGAGGGCTGCACTCCCAGCTAGGGCTGGGATCCAGGCAGGGAACCTCCTGGCCTGCATCACAGTTAAGGGAGACCCACTAGCTTGAGGTCCTGCCTGCCAGCCAAGGCCCTGGAGGAACTGCAGAATAGGGGAGGGTGGAAAGGAGTGAGGCCTGCTCCAGACTTCAGGTCTCAGACAGCCCCACCTCCACATGCAGACTTTTTGGCTGAGTGGGGCCATTTCAGCCCCTCCCTGGCAGCTGTGCCCAGAAGCAGAGAACAGACCTTTGGCCCCTGCTAACATAATTTGTGGAGCTTGAGGGCAGACTCATTGAACCCAGCCCTGCCCAGTCCCACTCCAGCACCTGCCTTTGTTAAGGTGAAGAATAACAACACCCCTGGAATTCCCCGGGCACCACCCACTACCTGAGGCACTACAGTGCCTCTCCAGAGGAAGGAGAGCTGATGACAAGACCCAAAAACAATACTGCAGCTTGCTCCTCCCAGCAAGCACCACATACTGACAGAGAAGTCACTTTGCATACGTTTTTACTGCATCTACTGACTCAACATACAGGATACGGTTGAATCTCACCCACAAACATCACCTACTAGCTCAGAGACTAAACAGGGCATATCATTATCCAAACAAAAATCTAAACGTAAGAAGGAACAGCTGTTCAAGACGGGAAGGAATCAGCGAAAGAACTCTGTAAGTATGAAGAAACAAACAGAAAGCACACCCCCAAAGGGGAACACAAGCTCTCTAGCAATGGATATCAACCAAATTCAGAACACTAAAACAACATAAGAATTTAGAACATGGACTATAAGAAAACTCAATGATATGCAAGAAAAAATGGATGCCTAGCACAAAGAAACAACACACACAAAAAAAAATCCAAGACATGAAAGAAAAATTCACTAAAGAAATTGAAATATTAAAGAAAAATCAAACACAACTTCTGAAAATGAGAATTTTATTCAAGGAATTAAAAACAGTGGAAAGACTCAAGAATATGGTAGATCAAACAGGAAAAAGAATCTCAGGGATTGAAAATAGCACCTTACAATTAAATAAGTCAGTTGCAGAAATAGAGCAGAGAAATAAGAGAAAAGAGCAAATCCTACAAGAAATGTGGGATTATGTGAAGAGGCCTAACGTCAGAATCAAAGACATCCCTGAGAGTGAAGAAGAGAATACATAAGGGTTGGATAAGTTATTTGAGGATGCAATAGAGGAAAATTTCCCAGGCCTTGCTAAAAAGATAGATATCGAGGTATAAGAAGGTAAAAGGACACCTAAAAAAGGACACCTGGGAGATTCATTGCAAACAGGAACACACCACGATACACAGTAATCAGGCTGACCAAAATAACCACAAAAGAGGCCCTCCTACAAGCTGTAAGATGAAAGAAACAGGTAACCTACAAAGGAAAACCCATCAGAATGACTGCAGACTTCTCAACTGAAACCTCACATGCCAACAGAGACTGGGGCCCCATTCTCACTCTTCTCAAAACTAATGCACAGCCTAGAATCTTGTACCCTGCAAAACTAAGTTTTGTATATGAAGGAGAAATAAAAACCTTCTCAGACAAGCAAAGACTGAGGGAATTCATGAAGATAAGACATGCCCTCCAGGAAGTACTCAAGACAGTGTTACATGGATCAGCACAATAAACACGCACAAATGTAAAATAATCCAAAAGCTAAAAGTCAAAGGCCTGATACCACAATGACTCAAGAAAGAAAACAAAGCAACAAAGTTCAACTCAACAGGATGAACAGAAATCTGCCCCACTTATCAATTCTCTCAATAAATGTGAATGGCTTGAACTCCCCACTCAAGAGACATAGGCTGGCTGAAAAAAATGGATAAATATACACAAGTCAACTATCTACTGTCTTCAGGAAACACATCTAACCCACAAGTATGCATTCAGACTCAAGATGAAGGGATGGAAAACAATATTTCAAGCAAACAGAAGCCAAAATAAAGCTGGCATGGCAGTTCTTATTTCAGATAACTCAGTCTTCAAATCAAAAAAAGTAATGAAAGTCAAAGATGGTCACTATATAATGATGAAGGGTACAATTCATCAAGAAGACATAAAATTCTAAATATTTATGCACCTAATGCAAGTGTACCCAGACCTGTAAAGCAAATCCTAGTTTATCTAACTACAGTAGTCAACAGCAACACCATCATAGCCAGAGACTTCAACACCCCTCTGACAGAACAGGACAGATCCTCCAAACAGAAAATAAACAAATAAACAATGAACTTAAACAGAACTCTAGAACAAATGATATTTACAGAACATTCTACCCCAAAACTACTGAATACATGTTTTTCTCATCAGCTCATGGGATATTCTCTAAGATTGACCATATCCTTGGCCACAAAGCATGTCTCAACTCTATTTTAAAAAATAGAAAGTATACCATGCATCTTCTCACCAAAGTGGAATAAAATCAGAAATCAACTCCAACAGAAACTCTCGTCTCTACACAAAGTCATGGAAACTAACCAACTTTCTGCTGAATGATTATGTCATTAAGGAGGAAATCAATATTGAAATCAAAAGTTTCTTCAAACATAATGACAAAGGAGACACAAGTTATCAAAATCTGTGGGGCACAGCTAAAGCAGTCCTGAGAGGAAAATTTATATCCATAAATTCCTACATCAAAAAGACAGAAAGATTACAAATAAATCTAATGAATCATCTCAAAGAACTTGAAAAAGATGAGCAAACTGACCCCAAACCAAGGATAAGAAAATAAATAACAAAGATCAGAGCAGAAGTAAATAAAATTTATAACAAAAAAACTATATGGAAGATTAATAAAAGAAAAAGTTAGTGAAAAAGGAGAAATTACAACTGATGTCACGGAAATACAACATATCATCTATGAATACTATAAAAACCTCTATGCACATAAACTGGAAAATATGGAGGAAAGGGACAAATTCTTATAAACACACAGCCTTCCTAGGCTCAATAAGGAAGAAATAGAATTTCTGAACAGATCAATATCAAGTACCAAAATTGAAGCAGCAATAAAAAACCTTCCTAAAAAGAAAAATCCCGGACCAGATGGTTTCACACCTGAATTTTGCCACACCTACAAAGAAAAACTGGTGCCTATCCTGCAGAAATTATTCCACAACATCGAGAAGGAAGGAATCCTCCCCAACACATTTTATGAAGCCAACATCGCCATGACACCAAAACAAGAAAAGGATACACCAAAAAAAGAAAACTACAGATCAATGTCCCTTATGAATACAGATGTAAAAATTCTCAACAAAATACTAACAAACCAGATTCATGTGCTTATTAAAAAAATAAATAATCTACCATGACCAAGCAGGCTTCATCCCAGAGATGCAGGGGATGGTTCAATATATGCAAATCTATAAATGTAATTCACCATATAGAGGCAAAAACAAAGACCATATGATCATCTCAATAGACTCAGAAAAAGCATTCAACAAAATTCAACACCCTTTTATGAAAAGAATGCTTTAAAAAATAGGCATAGATGGGACTTACCTAAAAATGATACAAGCCATATATGACAAACCCACAGCCAACATCATACTGAATGGGGAAAAATTGAAAGCATTAGCACTTAAAACTGGAACCAGTCAAGGTTGCCCTTTATCACTGCTTCTATTCAACCTAGCACTGGAAGTCCTAGCTAGAGCAATCAGACAAGAGAAGGAAATCAAGGGCATCCAAATGGGGGCAGAAGAGATCATACTATTGCTCTTTGCTGATAATATGGTCTTATATCTAGAAAAACCTAAATATTCTGCCATGAGACTGCTGAAATTGATAAACAAATTCAGGAAACTCTGAGGTTACAAAATCAATGTACAAAAATCAGTAGCACTCCTATAAGCCAACAACAGTCAAACTGAGAACCAAATCAAAGACTCAATACCCTTCACAATAGCAAGAAAGAAAGTAAAATACTTAGGAATACATTTAACTAAGGGGGTAAAAGACCTCTACAGAGAGAACTATGAAATACTTAGGAGGGAAATAGCAGAAGACATAAACAGGTAGAAAACCATACCATGCTCATGGGTTGGCAGAATCAACATTGCTAAAATGTCTATGCTACCCAAAGTGATCTACAGATTCAATGCAATCCCTATTAAAATACTAACATCATTTTTCACAGATCTAGAAAAAATAATTCTATGCTTCGTATGGAACCAGAGAAGACCCCATATGGCAAAAGCAATCTTAAGCATAAAGAACAAATTGGAAGGTATCAATTTATCAGATTTCAAGCTATACTACAAGGATATAGCAAGTAAAACAGCACGGTGCTAGCACAAGAACAGTGACATAGACCAATGGAACAGAACTGAGAACCCAGATATAAAACCATCCTCATACAGCCATCTAATCTTTGATAAAGCAGACAAAAACATACACTGGGAAAAAGAATCCTTATTCAATCAACGGTATTGGGAAAACTGGATAGCCACATGTAGAAGACTAAAAGAGGATCCACATCTGTCACCTCTTTCAAAAATCAACTCACAATGGATAACAGACTCAAACCTAAGGCGTGAAACTATAAGAATTCTGGAAGAAAATGTTGGAAAAACGGTTATAGACATTGGACTAGGCAAAGAATTTATGAAGAAGACCCCAAAGACAATCACAGCAACAACAAAGATAAATAAATGGGACCTGATCATATTAAAAAGGTGCTGCACAGTCAAGAAAATTATCATGAGAGCAAACAGACAACCTACAGAATAGGAGAAAATATTCACATGCTACACATCCAAGAAAGGGCTGATAACTAGAATTTATATAGAACTCAGGAAAATCAGCAAGAAAAAAAATCAAACAACCCTATCAAAAAATGGGCAAAGGACATGCATAGAAACTTTTCAAAAGAAGATAGTCTAATGGCCAATAAACATATGAAAAAATGCTCAACATCTCTGATCATCAGGGAAATGCAAATCAAAACCACAATGAGATATTACTTATCTCCAGTGAGAATGGCATTTGTCAAAAAGTCCCAAAACAATAAATGTTGGCGTGGATGTGGAGAGATAGGAACACTCATACATGGCTGGTGGGATTGCAAACTAGTACAACCTCTCTGGAAAGCAATATATAGATAGCTCAAAGAGACACAAGTAGAACTACCATTTGATCCAGCAATCCCATTACTAGGTATCTATCCAAAAGAACAAAAGACATTGTCTAAAACAGACATCTGCACTAGAGTGTTTATAGCAGCATAATTTAACAATTGCAAAGATGTGGAAACAACCCAAGTGCTCATCAATACATGAGTGGATTAAGAAAGTGTGGTAAATATATACCGTGGAGTCCTACTCAGCCACAAAAAATAATGATGATGTAGAACCTCTTGGATTATCCTGGATAGAGCTGGAGCCCATTCTACTAAGTGAAGTATCCCAATAATGGAAAAACAAGCACCACATTTACTCACCAGCAAATTGGTATTAACTGATCAACACTTGAGTGCACATATAGGAATAGCATTCATCTGGTGTTGGGCAGATGGGAGTGGGGAGGAGGATATGGGTATATACACACCTAATGGATGCGATGCGCACTGTCTGGGGGATGGACATGCTTGAAGCTCTGACTCGGGTGGGGCAAGAGCAATATACGTAACCTAAACATTTGTTCCCCCTAATATGTTGAAATTTAAAAAAAAAAAAAAAAGAAAACAAAAGGAAAAAAACGAAGAAGTCAAATTGAAACAAGTTAATTATTTCATGCTGGTAGCAAATTAATAAATAAATTAAAGATGGGAAAAAATAAAAATATAAATGAAAGTGTGGTAGCACAGAGAGCTGTGGGTGAGTGAATTCGGGAAGGACAAGTATAGGGGAGCTGGAGTGGGTGATATAAGATGCACCCGTGTTGCTTTCAGAGGGCAGATGTTGAGAGCCCCTCAGTAATGCCCAGGGCCCGAGAGCAGGCAGCCAGCAAAGGGTAACGACCACCACCCTGGGGACTGCCTCAAAGAGCAATAGTATGCTCCAAGAGCAGCGTGAATGTGAAGTCGTCTGGGGTCAGGTGTCACTGACATTGTTTGGGGAACTCTGAAAGTTGGTCTGACTTACATTTCTCATCTGAATATTTTGGTGGAAGGTGGATACAGGTGTGCCTTGAGTTAAATAGGAGGAAGAATAGATCTTTTTTCACTTCTACATTACAGAGATAATATATGTTGGTTTTATCTGAGATCCATTGGGAATAGTTTTTAAATGCTATCACATAAAATATAAGAAGTTTTCCTTATGTGAGAACTATGTAAGCCAATCACATTGAAGGAGTTCCTGACAGTTTTTAACTAAATGCAGCAAATAGTTAGGCCAGCAAATGCATGTTATGATTGTTGAAGAAAGGAAAATACTTTTACTTCCACAAGAAGACAGAGGGAGAAGCGCTTCTTCCTGGGAGGCGGGTGCGTGATTTGACTGGCAGTCTTCCCTCTTTCTCTCCTTTCTTTGACATGCTTGGCAAGGGCCACTTTCTGGTTTCAATATCTGTCAAGTTATAGAATATGTATTTGGGGGAAACACTTCAAAAACAACAGTGCATGTAAGGCCAATGTTCTTTCTTTTTCTCCTGCCTCAAATACCATGGACTTGTGATATCATCTACAAATTAACCTCAGCTATTGATTGGGACTCCAGCACAAATTGGAGCTGTCGCCCCCACATCCCCGCCCTGTGTCTTCAGCAGGCAGCCTGCTCTGTGGCTCTCACCAGCCTCCCTCTCCTTCCCGAAGCACAGGTGGGACAGCATGCCGCAGCTCGCAGGGACCGACCCTTTCAGACATGTCTCCACCTGGAGATAGAGATGGGGGACGCGCCCTCCATTTCTCATTTGTGGAGACAAGGGTCAACACGGGGAGATGGGCTATCATGCTAAAGAAGCTTTCTGGCTCATTTTTACTTTGTGGAGGGTGCACAGCCACTTAAATTGGCACAAGACATCCTGACAGGTCAGCCATATGCACATGATTATCTGCTGTTTGTCCCCATTGGTTCATGAATCAATCCCACATCGATTCACACTTAATTGTCCTCTCATAGTTCCACGTGCACTGGGCCTGTCTTTGTCCATCACTTGGCAGCTTCTGCAGAGAAGGCGCCACATGGCCCAGCTTTCCTGGCCCCAGTGTCCCAGGGCAGGCAGGGCACTGCCATGGAAAGAGCACCAGATGGGGGCAAGACAGGCCTGGGTTTGCATCTCATTCTAGAAAGTTATTCAGGCTCCCTGAGCCTCAGTTTCCTTGTCTGTGAAGTAGGAACAATATTATCTAACTCCCAGAGTTAATGTGAAGATTAAGTCAGCTAATGAGTGAACATAGAGCTCCCCGCACAGTACCTGAAGAGGTCGTCCATTGTCAGGGGCTATTACTGTTTCAGAATATGGCTTCTGCATGAGTCGTTTGGTGCACAGGGTCTACGTCCTTGGAGATCTCATGCCAGGTAACAGCCCAGAGAAATACTTCCGTCCTAGCACGTGATTTTTATCAGATTTACAGTGAACTCCAGGATAGTTCTCCATCACTATATGGCTCCCCAGTTTACTTGTGCATTAGGATAACCTGGTAGCTTTTAAAAAAATAAAACACCCCATGTGTTTTGAGAGATGGCAGTTCAGGAGGCCCAGAGTGGGTAGTGGGTATGAGCTGCCATTGCAGAGCCTGGTGGGGGTGGGCGCAGCACATACATTGATCTCATGCACCCAGGACAGAGCTCACTGCGGGACCTGAGGATGTCCCTCCCCCCAGTGCAGCCTGGGAGGCAGAAGGCAACATGCCCCTTCAGCCTCCACTGGTACCCAAGAGCAGAGGGGCCCTGGTAACTGCTGGGCCAAGGGGGATCCAGCTCCCACCAGGCCTCCACGGAAAACTCCTTCCTGGCAGAAGTAGGAAGATCTCATCACTGCTCCCTCATGGCCCTCAGCCTTCTTGGTGCTGGGTGGAGGTGACAGCCCTGACCCCCTAGTCGGCCTCCTCTGACACACTGGCAGTGGGGGAAGGCCCTTGCTACTGCCAGGTGGATGGAAGCCCAGACTCCTCACTCAGATTCGGCTGGCGTGGGTGGAGATGGGGCTGCAGGCTTCCCTGTGGTGTTTGACTGGAAGTCTTTGTCCCGCTAGGCTGCCACTTGTCTGTGTTCTGGCTAGAGAGGGTGGGCTGCTAGGGGACTCTGAGTTTGTGCTCATTGGCCTTCCCAGCTCCAAGTCTGAGACATGCAAGGCAAATGGAAACCTGGGGTCTCACCCTGCCCCCGTCGTTCTTTGTGTCCTGAGGTCTCCTGCCAGTCTACCTTCTTCTTACAACTGTTTTATGCAGAATGTCCAGAGTTTTCAGTTGTGCTAAGAGGGAATAACAGGGGAAAGCACACTACTTCATCTTCCCAAGAACAGAAGTCAAAAAAACAGCAAATATCATTTTAATATGATAAAAGCTTATATGGGGAAATCAGTCATCAATAAACAAATCATTAAGCTGAGAGTGGAAATGGCAAGATCAGTGAAATGCAGTAACTTACTGCGCAGCGGTGGGCACTGGAGCGTGCTGTGGAAGGACAACCAGTTCAGGAAAGCCGAGGATTTATGAGTCTGGTGTATTACTGCTGTGAGGTGGGAACTGGACATCTTAATGCAACAATAGAATGAAGACAAAATCACTGATTTCCTGATTGGCTCCATTTTATAAACCAATAAGAGTGGTTTCCTGTTTGTAAAAGGTCATCCAAACCTGGAGACAGGAGCTGAAGTTGCAGGAGGGAGAGGAGGTGATGACAGAGCATCCAGAGTAGACAAAGGGTCAGGCCACTAAGCCCGGGTGCAGGGTCAAGCACATTCAGTAACTGCCATTTGCATACACAGCACTGCAGCCTGTAATCCTGGAGAAGTGGTGGAGAACTGGGCCAACTGTGAAGGCCTTGGGGCTGAAATTGCTATCTCAGCCCTAAAGAAGCCAGTAGAGGAGCAACCTTTGAATTGCAGACCAGCAGGTCCTCAAACCCAGGGACAGTTTGTACATAAGAGAAATAGCCACCACTCAGAAACAACAGGTGCACACCTGGAACAGGTCAGACTCAAACTGTCTCTCTGATGTTTTCGTGATCAATTTTAAAATTGATTGATTTAAGAAATCCATATCATGCTTCACATGTGACAGGTGCTGTTCTAAAAGATTTATAAATATTAACTTATTCTATCTTTTAACAGCCCTAATGTGTAGGTACTGTTATTATCTCCATTTTTCAACTGAGGAAACTGATGCACAGATGACTTAAGCAACTGCCCAAGGTCACACAGGTAGCAAGTCACAGAGCCAGAACTCAAAACCAGGCAGTTTGGCTCTAGAGTCTGAATTCTTAATGTCAACAAATCTTCCCTCAACACAGTGAGCCACTGTGCTCACAATATATCTGCAGAGCAGAAAGACACCTAACTGATCAAATGATGAATTAAAGGCAGAATGCAACTAACATTTACTGAGCATCTCTTGTGGGCCGGGAATGCTGCCAGGCCCTGGGAACTGGCTATGAACCACAGGACATGTCGGCCGGAAGGAAGATACACATGAGGACATGGCCAGGGCCATATCATGTGAGTGCAGCGGCCACGATGGTGAAAGCAGGGATCCCAGGGAGAGCTGCTGGGAAAGACCTCCTGGGTCCTGGCTGGACAGCGACATTTAGACTCCAGCCAAGCAGGTGTGAATCTAAAGGTAGACCCAGGAACACCTGGCATAGACCCATCCATGGCTCCCTATTATCCCACTAAGCACAACCCCGGAAATAATTCAGGAGACAACCAAGGAGAACTAAAGAAAGATGGCAAGAAGAAAGCAAACCCGTTTGGGACCCCAAAACTGGAGGAACAGCACCATGACAAGTGCCTTATATCCTCCCACCGAGTTGAAGAAGTGGCCCCAGGCCCAATCTAGCAGCAAAAGGCAATGCACACAGGTTCATTCCAGCACAGGATCACACAGAAATCCATCTGAAAATACGAGGTGGACCCATCAAAGAGTATCAGTTGGAAGCCCCACCAACAATAAGTGAAGGGGAGCACTGTTCTTCCCTACCAAGAGACACCAGGGCAGTCAGGAGAATCTAGTTGCAGGGATCCATATACAGAAACATGGTCCAGGAAACCTCTAAAAAGGGGCCCATGGCTCAAGACTCAAGAATCCACTCCCCTGTAGACATGGAGTTCCACAGTGACCCTGGCCAGAGGTCCTTCATCATGACAAGCAGCTAAGTCCAGGAATTCCCTTTGTCCACACTGGTCCAAATCTCTTATCCCCTTCCCAGAGTCACAGGATGGGAAAGTGGAGCCAGTGGGAAGGACCCAGTCACAGCAAGCAAAACAGGCTGGAATGCCTCTTTCATTCCACTGGTCTCCCGAACCTGATTGTCCTGAAACCCTCCTCTCACCAGAAGGCCTGGGCAGTTGGACAGACACAGAAAGAGGAACTAGGAAAGTGGCCTGGTTCAGAAAGAGTCTTTGATCCTGCAGTCCTTGGATTCCCCTTCCTTGCCTAGAGACAATGGAGCAGCTAGGAGCCATAGGGGGAATCCATCAACCCACCCCACACTAAGACAGACTCAACCACTCAGGCTGGAACCCTGTCTTCCCTCTTAGGCAGTCCCAGAAGAGTCTAGTTGGAGCCCTGGGGGCTCCAATAAATCAAGTAAACTAAAACAACACTGCAAAGGCTCAGAAAATTAAATTGTCATTGTAACCTCAGCCCACAAAAGCAGGTCAAGATCTGAATGCTAAACCTAAACAGTGACTGCCTGCTAAAACAAAAGGTATAAATAGAACCCACAGTCCCTTAACATAATAGATAAAATGTGTAGGATACAATCAAAAATGACACTCACCTTACCAAGAACCAAGGAAATCACAACTTGAATGAGTGAAGACAATCAACTGAGCCCAACGAACGTCAAGATAAAACAGACATTAAAATTATCTCAAAAGGATTTTTAAACAACCATCATAAAAATGGTTAAATAGTTACAAATTCTCGTGAAACAAATGAAAAAAATAGAAAATATCAGCAGAGAAATAGAAGCTATAAATGTAAAGAATAAACAAATGGTAATTATACACCTGAGAATTAAATAACAAAAATTTAAAAATCACTGCATTTGCTGCAAAGTAAAGATGAGAGAGCACAGAATCTGTCAACTTGAGGATGAATCGATAGAATTTACCAAATCTGACCAATGGAGAGAAAATAAACTGAAAAAAACTGAACAGAACCTCAGGCACATGTGAGAAAATAACAACAAAAACGAATCCAACATTCATATCATTGGAGTTCCAGAAAGAGAGGATAAAGACACTGAGAATGAATTAATGTCTGAAGAAGTAATAGCTGAAAACCTTCAAAATTTGGCAAAAGGCCCAAGCCTACAGCTCAAGAATTTGAGTGAACCCAAAGCAGGATAAACCCAAAGCAGAATAAACCCAAAGAAATCCATGCCAAGGATACATTGTAATAAAACTTTCCATAGCTGAAGACACTGGTAAATCTTGAAAGCAACCAAAGAGAAGTAACACAGTGCATATGCATATAAGGGAATGACCATGTGCATGGCAGATTTCTCACCTAACCTTGGCAGCCAGAAAGTAGCACAACATTCTTTAAGTGGCAAAAGAAAAAAACTGTCAACTGAAATTCTGTATCCAGCACAGCTATCCTTCAGGAATAGAGAGGAAACTACAATATTCCCAGATGAAGAAAAGCTAAAGAATTTATAGCTTGCATATATGACCTTGAAGATTGACTGAAGAGAGTTCTTCAAATAGAAATAAAATGATATATGAAAGAGTCTTAGAGCATCAGAAAAAAAGAAGGAACATTAGAAAGACCATAAATACAAGTAAAATTATTAGGCTATCTTTTTACTCATTAATCTTATAAATCATATTTAATAATTGAATAAAAATTATAACACCATCAAATACCCAGGACAATAATATTTAAAAGTGAATGAAGGCATAGGAACTTAAATAGAAGTCAAGTCTCAATATTTCACTAAAAATGGTGAGATGTTGATACCAGTGAATTGTTGTAGGTCACAAATGTATGTTGTAATAGTAAGAGCAACAAGTATAAAAACTAATCAAAGAGATACACTCAAAAACACTATAAATCAATCTGGGTGGAATCCTAAAAAACAAAAAATATCCAAATAATCCACAGGAAGGCAAGAAAAGAGAAGCAAAAGAGTTAAAATCAGAGAAAATAAACAGAAAACAAATAATAAAATGACAGATTTAAGTGCTGACATATCAATAATTCCATTTAATGCAAATGGTCCAAATACACCAATCAAAAGACAAGGAATGGCAAAGTGGAGATTAAAAAAGGACCCAATTACATGATTATAAGAAACTCACTTCAAATTCAATGACATGGATAGGTTCAAAGGAAAAATTTGGAAAAATACATACCTTAAAAACATTCATTTTAAGAGGAAAGCATAGCTATATTAACTGATAAAGTGTAATTTAGAGCAAAAAAATAGAGAAGACAAAGAGAAACATTCATACATCCACAATTATTATTAAGAACTTGGGGGGCAAGGGCAATGTATGTAATCTTAACACTTGTACCCCCACAATATGCTGCAATAAAAAGAAAAAAAAAGAAAAAAAAAGAACTTAAGATCTACCTCTCAGGAACATATAGAACTTTTGTACAGAAAATCAGCAAGAATGTAGTGAAATCCAACAACCATGAAGCAACAAGACCTAATCGACATACACAGAACACTCCATGCAACAACTACAGAATGTATATTCTTTTCCAGTTCCCATATAATGTTAAACAAGATATTGTATGCATTATGAACTGAATTCAATTATATGTACTAAACTATAAACAAATTTGAAAAAAATTAAAAAGAATTTAAATTACAGTGTTATCTGACCATAATGGAATTAAACTAGAAATTAATAACATAAAGTCAAAAGAAAAATCTCTAAACATATAGAAATTTAAAAACATACTTCTAAATAACCCATGTGTCAAAAAGAAAGCCTCAAAGGAAATTTTTTAACTACATAGACATAAATGAAAACAAAACCACAGCACATCAAACATAAGCACAAATAGCAGAGTAAGACCTCCAAAAATTCTCTCCTTCATAAAACCAATGAGAAAATTGGCAAAAAAGGTAAGCTTGTCAGAACTCTGAATACTATATAAAGGTTTGCAGGAATCCTATCAGTGTTAATTCAAGAAAAGCAACTGAATCTCTGTAAGAACAGTGTGCTTTGTGGCATATAGAATGTCCAGTTGCCATCTTCCTCCAGTTTTACAGAAAACTTGAAAACCAATATCCTGGAATCACAGTATAAAAAAAACTGCCGTCCGTCAGCCACTGGAGGAGGCAGATGTGGTCAGAAATCCTTCAAAGCCTCTTACACAAAGAATTGTCATATTTTACCTATCTGTTCATTCCCCAAAGACTCCACTTGCAAGGCTGTCTTTATGTGACCTGACTCAAAACTTGTCTGGTGAAAAAACCTTTTCCCCAGAGACGTTTGTTGAAATCATTCAGATTCAATTCTTTCAACTTTGTTACTGCCTAAAGCAATGAATAACAGTTGAGGCTAAAAATAGGCTGACCAAAATTTTTAAAAGGAAAAATTGAACAATAAGATGCCCAAAAAGGCTTTGTAAAGCTCTGACACTTCTGGGCATCTGGAAGGTATGCACATGTGTAGGGCTATGTGCAGGCTCAAGAAACACCTGAAAAGGCCCTAAACCTCTCACCCCTGGCTGAATTTGAGCTCTGCTCAAGCAGGACGTGAAGGCTAGGGCAGAGTTTTCAAATGCTTGGCTGGATGTTAAAGCTGAGCCCAACATAGATGGAGAGAGCCCCTCAGCAAAGAATAGGTGATTTATTAATATCATACCTTTAAGGATGTCTCTGTCCAGTCTTTAGCTGATCACTAAACTAACTGAGTAGAAGTTTCAGTGGCCACACATGGCAAAGAATAAAGACTATACAAAATTAGTGCATAAAAGCCACTTACAAAAGACCATAAAACTAAACAGATCCTAAAAATGGGAAGAATCTGATTTCCACAGTAGTTGAATGCATTACTATAAATTTATAGTTTTTAAAAAATTTATAAAACATATGAAGAAAAAAGGAAAGCCTGACCTATACATGAGAAAAAGAAACCATTAGAAACTTACCTCTGAAAAAGTTCTGGTATTGGCCTTACTAGAAAAAACATTAAGCTCAGCTATTTTAAATATGTTCTAAGAACAATAGGAAATTATGCTAAAGAATTAAAATGAAGTATTAAAATAAAGTCTCACTAAATAGAGAGTATCAATAAAGAGATAGAAATTTTTAAAAAGAACCACACGCAAATTCTAAAGTAGAAAAGTACAAAAACTGAAATTAAAAGTTCACTAGAGGGGATAAACAGCAGATTTGAGATTTGAGAAGTCAGAAGAGAAAATCAGGGAACTTGGAGATAGATCAATAGAGATTATTCAATCTGGGGAACTGAAGGGAAAAAAAGTGAAGAACAATTACCAGAGCCTCAGAGACCTGTGGTACGCCATCGAGCCCATCAAAATATGCACAGTGGGAGGGATAAACGAAAAGGAAAGAGGGAAAGAGGAGAGAGAACATTTGAAGAACTACAAAAACTTCCCCAATTTAATGGAAAATGTTAATCCAAGAAACTAAATAAACTCCAAGTGAGATAAATTCAGAGATTCGTACCTATATACATTATAATCAAACCGTGGGAAGTCAAAGACAAAGAGAGACCCTTGAAATCAGCAAAAGACAGATAACTTCCCATTCAAAACTATGGATGCCAGGAGGCAATGGAAGAGATACTCAGTATACTCAAAAAAAAAAAAAAAAAAGGCTGTCAAGACTTCTATATGCAACGAAATTATCCTTCAAAAATAAAGAATAAACTAAGACATTCTAAGATTTAAAAAAACTGAAAGAATTCATCAATAGCAAACCTGCCCTATAAGAAATATAAAGAGAGATTTTTGGGATGAAATAAAAAGACATTTAATGGTAAATCAAATCTAGTTGTAGAAACAAAGAGCACCAGTAAAGGCAACTGCATAGGTATAAATAAAAGAACAAATACAAGTATCCACATGAAAAGATGCTAAACATGATTAGTTATTAGGGAACGTATATTAAACCATGGTGATATACCACTTCATGCTCACCAAGATGGCTATAATTGATAAGACAAATAATAATAACTATTGGTCAAGATGTGGGGACATTGCAACTCTCACACATTGCTGGTGGGGATGTAAAAAGGTGCAACCACTTTGGAAAAGAGTAAATTCCTTAAACTGTTAAGCAGAGTTACCACATGACTCAGCAATCCCATTCCTAGGTATATGCTATGGTCTGAATGTTTGTGTTGCCCCAAAATTCATATGTTGAAACTTAATCCCCATTGTAACAGTATTAAGTTTTGGGGCCTTTGAGAGGTGAGTAGGTGATGAAAGTGACGTCTTGACACATGGGATTAGTGCCCTTGTAACAGAGGCCCAAGGAAGCTTGCTTTCCCATCCACCACGTGAAGACAGAGGGAGGGCGTCAGCTGTGAGAAGGTGGGCCCTCACCACACACTGGCGCCTTGGTCTTGACATTCTGGTTTATATTCAAGGAGAGCTAAGGCCTTATCTTCTTGGTGATGTCCAACACATCAAGTTATCAGGTGGAAACAAGTAAGTGAGGGCATTCCTGGGATCAGAAAGGTGGGGTACAAATAGGACAGGACGTCAGCTCAAGACAGAGGTGGCGAACAGGGGCTGAGGACTAGAGCTGACCCTTCTGTGGAGTTGGCACGTCCAGAACCAGGAGAGATAAATATCAGTTGTATAATCCACTTTGCATGTGGTATTTTGTTATAACAGTCCAAATGGACTAAGTACACATCCATGAGAAAAGAAAACATATATCCACACAAAAAGTTTTACACAAATGTTTATAGCAGCAGTATTCATAATAGCCAAAAAGCTGAAACAATCCAAATGTCTGTTTGCTGCTGAATGCATAAACAGAATATGGTTCATCCATATAATGGACATCATTCAACAGTAAAAAGAAATTAAATACTGATGTATACTACAATATGGATAAACTTTGGAAGCATTATGCTACATGAAAGAAGCCAGTCATAAAATACCACATTTTGTATTATTCCATTTATATGAAATATCCAGAATAAACAAACCTATAGAAACAGAAAGTAAATTAGTGCTTGCCTAGGTTGCTACTGGGGCAGAAACAGGGAGGGACTTCCAACAGGTACCGAGCTTCTTTTCAGTGATGCAAATGTTCTTCACTTAGACTGTGGCTGCAAAATGCTCTGAATATGCTAAAAACTACAGAGTTGTACACTTTAAATGGGTGGATTTTTAGAGTGTGTAAATTATATCTGATAAAGCTGTTAAAAAATAGTCTTCATGGGCGATATCAGAACTTTCAAACAATATTTCACAGGTCAGTAATTCTTATTAATTCCAGAAACATATATATACATATGTATGTGCTTGTCCATATCTGTAATTGTTGTTCATACATGCATCTTAGTTGTAGAAGATGCCAATAAATAAATAAAAGCAAACTGCAACCTGATTAAAAAAACAGTCATCCCTTACTAGATTTATAGGTCTTTTTATTTTTTATGTGCATTTATAATTTTATTTTTTTTATTTTTTTATTTCAGCATATTTTAGGGTACAAATGTTAAGGTTATGTGTATTGCCCTTGCCCCCCCTCCTCCCTCGAGTCAGAGCTTCAAGCATGACCATCCCCCAGACAGTGTGCATCGCACTCATTGTGTATGTACATACCCATCCCCTCTTCCCCCTCCCATCTGCCCCACACCTGATAAATGTTATTACCTATATGCCCACTTAGGTGTTGATCAGTGAAACCAATTTTCTGATGAGCACATATGGTGCTTGTTTATCAATTCTTGGGATACTTCACTTAGTAGAATGGGTTTCAGTTCTATCCAGGAAAATACAAGAGGTGCTATATCACCATTGTTTTTTATGGCTAAGTAGAACTCCATGGTATACGCATAGCACATTTTATTAATCCACTCGTGTATTGATGGGCACTTGGATTGTTTCCCCAACTTTGCAATTGTGAATTGTGCTGCTATAAACATTCGAGTGCAGGTGTCTTTTTTATAGAGTGTCTTTTGTTCTTTTGGGTAGATGCCCAGTAGTGGTATTGCTGGATCAAATGGTAGATCTACTTGTATCGCTTTAAGGTATCTCCATATTGCTTTCCACAGGGGTTGCACTAGTTTGCAGTCCCACCAGCGGTGTAGGAGTGTTCCTATCTCTCCGCATCCACGCCAACATTTATTGTTTTGGGACTTTTTGATAAAGGCCATTCTCACTGGATATAAGTGACATCTCATTGTGGTTTTGATTTGCATTTCCCTGATGATTAGAGACGTTGA
>CAUYRT010077761.1:0-10179 GCA_963574885.1 Lepilemur ruficaudatus | reverse complement strand
CAATTAATTTCTTTCTATTTATAGTAGAGACGGGGTCTCGCTCTTGCTCAGGCTGGTCTTGAACTCCTGACCTTGAGCTATCCGCCCGCCTCGGCCTCCCAGAGTGCTAGGATTACAGGCGTGAGCCACCGCGCCCGGCCACTCAACAGATCTTTAAGAACCCAATGTGTAACACTGTACACGGTATATAGTAAACCAATGGCCCTCAATTGTAGCTGTGCATCACAAACACCCACAGTTTCTTAAAAATACTGATTTGTAGGGCTACATCCTTAAAGAGTCTTATTCAATAGATTAGGGGCAAAACTCCAAAGTACTCTCTCATAACTGATGGGCAAGCAGGGTTAAGAACCTCTGTAGCAACACAGAAGCATATGCTAAAAGCCTATATCCATTCATACAAGAGAAGACAATATTCATTCTGATAAGCCTGAACCAATTCTGAAGATTCCTCCCACTTAAGAAACAGTGCTATCTCAGCTACTGGGAAGGCTGAGGTGGGAGGACTGCTTGAGCCCAGGAGTTTGAGGCAAGCCTGGGAAACATAGTGACACCCCATCTCAAAAAGAAAAAAAAGGAAACATAGGAATAATATGGTATAGTCCTCACTGGTGCTCTGGTTCCTTACTATAAAATGGATATACTTTAAAGGTTCTGGCTGGGTGTGGTGGCTCACGCCTGTAATCCTAGCACTCTGGGAGGCCAAGGCAGGTGGATCACTCAAGGTCAGGAGTTCAAAATCAGCCTGAGCAAGAGCGAGACCCAGTCTCTACTAAAAATAGAAAGAAATTAATTTGCCAACTAAAAATATATAGGAAAAAAAATTAGCCAGGCATGGTGGCGCATGCCTGTAGTCCCAGCTACTCGGGAGGCTGAGGCAGGAGGATTGCTTGAGCCCAGGAGTTTGAGGTTGCTATGAGCTAGGCTGACACCATGGCACTCTAGCCTGGGCAACAGAGTGAGACTCTGTCTCAAAAAAAAAAAAAAAAAAAAAAAGGTTCTGCAGAAGGGCAGCAAAAGTAGCAGAATGTGCTGGCCCTAGCCAAGGTAATAGCACAGGTGAACAGAGACCAGGAGAAATAGCTTTATTTGGACTGAATTGGAGAAAGAAAGTAGGACCGGAGATTGCATATGGAGCTAAGAAGTAGAGATTAGGTTCCAACATGGCAGAGCTCATCAGTGAAATGAATCTACCTCCCAGCAACCCTGCAGTTAGTGTGACCAATAGAAGGCCTGCTAAGAAGTGTATTTCCCAATAAATTACCCAAGTGTGCCAACATTACAAAAATAGTACAGTTTTTTCTTCATAGTTAAATTTCCACAACATCCCCCAACCACAAGTATTATAAAAGGAAGGGAAAAAAATCACATTTTACAGATCTTAAACTTGTCTTCAGCATTTAGCACAAAGGTCTCACCATCTTCAAAAAACAGCTCCCCTGCTAAATTCATCAGCTATAAGATCTATCCAAGCAGCAAGAAGATGGCGGTGGCAATCCTCTTCCCATTTTCCCTAGCCAGTCAGGGCTGAACAGCAGAGTGAGGCTCAGGTGGGGGTGGGGTGGGGGGTGCACAAGGGTTAATTTCCACCAGTACAACATGGCATCTGAAGCTTGATGGGAGAGCAGAACTGGTGAGACTTGAGGGAAGGGTCCAGGCCCTGTATTCAGTCAGAGTCACTGCTGGAAGAGGAGGAAGAGGAGGAATGCTGCAAGGGGAAAGGGGAGAGGAGATAGCATCAGATCCAAATGATCTTTGATCACTCCACAGGCCATTCTTTGGTGCCCCACCCCTCCACCCAAGTGATCCCTTGCTTCCCTAAGAAGATCAGGAGTCTTGAACCAGACTATACCTTAAAACAACAAAAGAAAGGGTTTCCTTCAGCAGTGAGCAAACAGGAATGGATTAAACCATCGTAAATCATTGCACAGAATTTAACATATTGCCTTTGGAGCAAGTTTCCAACTTTCTTTACCTGAGTCAATGCCTAGGCAAGGAATAAATTATAGGCACAAGCATAGTACAGTGCTAGGAAACAGCTGCTACTTTATAAATGCTTATTGATTAGTTTCATGCAAAGTCCCTGTGAATCTAAGAAAAAGAGTAGAAACAGCAGCTATGTGTGCATGTATCTCTACTTTTTCCTAAGTTCAATGGGAGAAAGTGGGGAAAATGGGAGAGAAGGCTAGGGGAGTTCTATTCAAGGTTCCTCACATACACACTCCCATTAAACTACCATTAAAAAACATTTTTTAGTCTCCCCAGGGTAATTTCTCCCCTCTCTCCTATTCAATCTCACCTTTCATTTTCCTCAGACTTCTACCAAAGACCCAGAATTGGAATTATAGTCCAAATTCACAAAGCAAATAAATACTGGGCAGCAAAATGTAAATTGAGATCTCCTCAAAATGCAGGTGGGTTTAATCCTTTGGGAGCTGTTCTCAGACCTGCTCTTCTGCTAATTAACACTCCTCTAGAACAAAGATACTTAGCCTTGGGGCCGAATATGAAAACCCTCTAGTCCTTGGCTTTGTTTGAGGCTGAGTCACTGACTGATCCTAGGCTTTGTTTGAGGCTGAGTCACTGACTATGCTTGTCCTCAGTTTCCCAGCTGGATGGTAGAGCAAAAGGCCTAGTATAATTACCACCACACCCTAAGAACATTGAAGGAGATAAAGAACTCCAGGAACTAGGGCCAGATTATTATACTGTTAATTCTTACATAAGATTTTGCTCTGTCAAAAGACTGACTCTAGTAACTGACATTTTGACAGCCTCAGTGAGTGCATCCACTTGCTAAACCATGCACCTGCGGATGGGGCAGGGGCAAAAGTTCTGAGATAGAGTAAGGCAGACAAGACAGGCTTTGATTCCGAAATGCATTCTAAGGCTCACCCTAGCCCCCTTCCAGATAGATGCCTGATATTTCTTTTCAAGATTATCACATTCTTCCCAGTAGCAATCTTTTACAAAAAGGAAGAACCATGTACCAGAGCAACACAATTGCCATCCCCCCATGTCCACAGGCTGTGAATCCCCTCACCCACCCCATTTGCCGAGCTAGTCCCTCTGAGGGGGCACCCTGGCCCTAGCCAGGCTCCAGAGGGCACTAACCTTGCCGTGCTTGTGGTGTTTGTGCATCTTCTTATGAGCTTTCTTCATTTTCTTCTGTGTCTTCTTGTCCATCATCATTCCTGGTCCTAACATGCCAGGAGCCAAGGGATTCACAGGAGGCATGCCAGGGGCAGGTGGTGGGTATGGAGGAGGGTAGGGACCTGGGGGTTGGCATCCTGGATACCCTGGCTGTGGCACAGGATGAGGGGGCCCACCTGGGGGGAAAATGGGATTTCCCTGGGGAGCTCCTGGGGGAGGAGGAAAGGGGCCCGGAGGACAGGCTGGATTAACAGGTGGTGGATGGGCAGGATGGGAACCTCCAGGGCACCCAATGTTTGGGGGATATGGATTTGGCCCTCGCTGCCCTGGTGGAAGAAACACAAAATAAATAAAGATTAGAATTGCCCAGAGCTTGTGACAACAACAAAAAGAAAGAGATTCACTTTCTCACCCAATACTTAAAGAGAAATGGAAAGGTGAGGATGGAGAATGGAGGGTAGGGGAGACAAACCTGAGTTGGGGAGAAACAGGGAAATGTCCCTGGAAGGGCTGGGGAGAGGAGGGAGACAGTGAACTCTAAGGAAAGACATTGGTCATCTGTGGTCCAAAGATTGCTTTTGCGGTCGGGTGAGATGGGGGGAGGGGACGATACAGAAACTTCCTATTGTGCGGCCCATCAGAAAAAGGGTTAGGGGGCCAGGCGTGGTGGCTCACGCCTTTAATCCTATCAGTCCGGGAGGCTGAGGCGGGAGGATTGCTCAAGGTCAGGAGTTCAAGACCAGCCTGAGCAAGAGTGAGATCCTGTCTCTACTAAAAATAGAAAGAAATTAGCAGGACAACTAAAAATATATAGAAAAAATTAACCGGGCATGGTGGTGCATGCCTGTAGTCCCAGGTGCTTGGGAGCCAGCTACTCGGGAGGCTGAGGCAGGAGGATAGCTTGAGCCCAAGAGTTTGAGGTTGCTGTGAGCTAGGCTGACAACACGACACTCTAGCCCCGGCAACAGAGTGAGACTCTGTTTTGAAAAAAAAAAAAGAGTTACGGGGTGGTAGAAGAGATCCCCCAAAACCTACCAGCATTGGGATTCCACATGTTCAGGTGTTTTCCCCAGCCTGTGGAGAAAGAAATGAGGCAAAAAGATGACGGCCCAGAGGTGGGAAGTGGATTTAGAGCCGGAGCCCTGCCCCAACGTCTCCGGCCCCACAGTAAGCTTTCCCACTTAGAGAACTACCACGACCTACGCACAAGAAATGTTTCGTTCCACTTGTTCCTTCGCCCCCAATACCTACTTTATTTCTACTTCTCAGGGCCCCTCCACCTTCCACTACCTCTGGCTGCAGCTGGAGGTGTCTAACTCCTCAGAGCAGAGTCCGCGAATCTTGGATCCCCATCACTCATCTCCCTTTCCCTGGTATTAAGTCTGGAAGCCTGTAACCACCCACACAGGGTAAGAAAGGACTCTCTCCCTGGAGAAGACCCCCACCCCAGGCTAAGAGAAAGACACGCCTCGAGCGAAGTGAGAGAAAGGTTGCTAAAGCAAGATCTTCAAACGCTTAAATATACAGACACACACCTCTTCCTCCAAAAGACAGGCCAGTGGAGATCCTAGCTCCCAGCCGCGAAGGGACCCCGGCCCAGTAACGGAGAGAGAAGGAAACCGAGGAGCCCAGATGCTCCGTCACCTTTCCACCACCGTCTGGGCTTGATTCGTCCTTCTTCCAAGTCTTGGCTCTCACTTCCTGGTCACCCCCACCCCATGCTTCGGCAGCCGCCTCTGCTACCGCCTAATTGGTAATTATATGGTCACTCGGCGTGATGATTGGATCAGAGGCTCGTCAATCACTCTAGTCCTACGGCGCTGGAAGCAAACGGCTGCTCTAGGGCGGAGCGGAGCCCTTTAGGGCGAGGCCAGTGCAGAGAAGGCGGAAATCTCCTGGGGGCGGAGCTAGGAGAGACGGGGCTAGGAGGGCGCGGGGTCAATTGCTGGGTAGAGTCCCTGAGACGCTAAGAAACTCTGCCGTTACTTTCTGGGCTCACGGTTCAGTGGGTGCAATGCCTTGTAATTTGAATACACCATAGTAAGTGTTGTATAATAAATAATACAGGTGTATACAGAGTTATAGGTAAGGGCAGGGGAGCTGCTAAGTCCCAGCCCCGAGCCTCCATATTACCAGCTCCCTCTTATCCTCCTATGGGAAACAAAGAAACAGTCTTGGGGAAAATACAGACATTTCCTAATCTCTCCCAGGATTCCCTATCTCAACTGCATAGCTCTAACATCTGTCGAGTTTCCTAAACCAGAAACCGAGGAAGACATCCTTGATACCTCTGCCTCCCTCACCTTTCCCACCCATTCCCCCCCCCATCCAGCCAATCCAACACCACGAATTATCCGTTTTATCTCCCAAATACATCTGGAATCCCTCCACTTCTCTCCATCTTCCCTGCTCCCAACCTGCCATCATCTCTCGCCTGTATTGCTGCAATTGCCTCTTTTTTTCTTTTAACAACACAATTAACAAACTTGGGCCGGGCACGGTGGCTCACGCCTGTAATCCTAGCACTCTGGGAGGCTGAGAGGGGAGGATCACTCAAGATCAGGAGTTTGAGACCAACCTGAGCAAGAGCGAGACCCCCGTCTCCACTAAAAAAATAGAAAGAAATTAGCTGGACAACTAAAAATATATATAGAAAAAATTAGCTGGGCATGGTGGCCCATGCCTGTAGTCCCAGCTACTCGGGAGGCTGAGGTAGGAGGATTGCTTGAGCCCAGGAGTTTGAGGTTGCTGTGAGCTAGGCTAACGCCACAGCACTCTAGCTTGGGCAACAAGTGACACTCTGTCTAAAAAAAAATGAAAAAAAAAAAACAATTAACAAACTTGACCTAATGAAGATACATAGAACCATACACCCAAAACTTAAAGACTGTTCATTCTTCTTAAGCGTACTTCAAATATTTATAAAAATTGGTCACATTCTAGACCAAGCATGACTCAACTGATAAAATTCAATTTTTAAAGAATTACATAACACATACATACTCTCTGACCACAATGTAAAATATAAACACATATACATCTGGAAATTTTTTTAAAAAATACAGTCTTTCAAATAACTTTGAGTCAAAGAATAAACCATAATGGAAATTAAATACTTAGAACGAAGCTATAATGAAAATGCTACATCAAAGATTTGTGGTATACAAAAAATACGAAGACAAACTTGATGCTGAATTTGTCATCTTAAACTAAAGTCTTTGATAGATTTTTAAAACTTTTTATTTTGAAATAGTTTTGGACTCACAAGAAGTTGCAAAAATAGAATTCCCATGTACCCTTTACCCAGCTTCTCTCATTGACAATATCTTAAATAACAATAGCACATTTTTATAGATTTTTATATCAGGTGTGTGTTAAATACTTGAAATAAATTGGAAAGATTTTTAATATTTTCCTAAGCTGTAGAACAATTTATATATACATTATTTCTTTCTTGGAAGAGAATTGAGTTTGAAAAAAATTACTTATGTATCTATATGGGCATGGTACATTTTAGAAGTTAAATATTTCCAACTATTCCTTTTTTTAAAGCATCTTTATTGAGATCTAATTTTATATACAATTCACCCATTTAAGGTATACAATTCAATGGTTTTTAATATATCCAAGGGTTGTACAACTACCACCATCATCTAATCTTCCCTCAAAGAAATCTCTGATCAGTTAATAGTCAATCCCAATTCATCCCCCTATCTTGCCCCAACTCTACCCGAGCCCTAAGCAACTACTAATCAATATGCTCCCTATAAATTCGCCTAGTCTAGACATTTCATGTGAATGGAATCATACCTGTGTGGGCTTTTGTTTCTGGCTTCTTTCATTTAGCATGTTTTCAGGGTTCATCTGTATTGTAACATAAATCAGTACTTCAATCCTTTTTATATTCCGCTGTATGGATATACTACTTTTGTTTATACATTCATCAGTCAGTGGACATTTCCACTTTTTGCCTATCACAAATATTGCTGCTATGAACATTTGTGTATAAGTTTTTGTTTGACCATGTGTTTTCAATTCCCTTGTGTACTTCCCTAAGAATGGAAATGCTGGGTCATATGGTAACTATGTGTTTAACTTGTTGAGGAACTGCCAGACTATTTTCCAAAGCTGCTGCACCATTTTACATTACTGCTAGCAATGTGTAAGGGTTCCAGTTTCTCCACAACCTCATCAACACTTGTTACTGTCTTTTATTGCCATTCCAGTGGATGTGAAGTTGTATTTCATTGTAGTTTACAGTGGCCTTTTAACCCTCCCATCAGCATCCATCTTACCCCTCTTCTAATTCATTCTCCTCATTGTTTGGGACATTTTTTTCTAAACCCAAATCTGTTGTCAACCTACTGCTTAAAATTCTTTAATAGCTTTGTGTTATCTTTAAAGATCAAAACTATTTTTAGATTTATGTATATAATTTTTGTTGACTAGGTAATATGTCCACATAATTAGAAACCAAAAAGGATAAAAAGGTATAAAGTGCAAGTCTCCCTCCCACTCTTGTCTTTCATCTACTAGCCTCCCCCTCACCCACATACCCCCATAATTAGTTTCTTACATATACTTTCACAGTTTCTTTATGCATAATCAAGCAAATACCAAAATAAACTTATTCTGCCTTTTAAATATAAAAACAGAAAAATATGCAGAGTTTTGCAAATTTTTCCTCCCACTTAAGTTTTGTTGTGTTTTCTTTTTCTTTTTTTTTTTTTTGAGACAGAGTCTCACTCTGTTGCCCAGGCTAGAGTGCCATGGCGTCAGCCTAGCTCACAGCAACCTCAAACTCCTGGGCTTAAGCAATCCTTTTGCCTCAGCCTCCTGAGTAGCTGAGACTACAGGCATGTGCCACCATGCTTGGCTAAGTTTTTCTATATATTTTTAGTTGTCCAGCTAATTTCTTTCCTTTTTTTTTTTTTTTTTTTTTTTTTTAGTAGAGACAGGGTCTTGCTCTTGCTCAGGTTGGTCTCAAACTCCTGATCTCGAGCAATCCTCCCACCTCAGCCTCCCAGAGTGCTAGGATTACAGGTGTGAGCCACCATGCCCGGCCCCCACTTAAGATATTGTGGAGCATTTTCCATATCAGGACATAAGAGTGTGTGCTCAGTCTTTTTCACAACTGCACTTTATTCTTTTGTATGATATAATTTAACCAGTGAGCATTTGTGTTAGTTTCAACCCTGAGCTATTAAAAACAATGTAGTTTTCTCTCTAAATACTATGTGTAAAAAAAAAAAAAAAGAAAAAACAATGTACTGCAGCTGGGAACGGTGGCACATGCCTATAATCCCCGGTACGATGGAGGCCGAGGAAGGAGAATCACTTGAGTCCAGGAATTCAAGTCCAGTCTGGGCAATGTAACAAGACTTTATCTCCAATGAAAAAAAAGAAATACTGCACAACAATGTTGTGATAAATAGCCTTCTATTTAGGTTATTTTACATATTTATACATTTTATAGATATTGAGGAATTATACCCTCCATAGAGGTTGTATTTATTTACATTCTCACCAGCAATCTGTCTGTTTCCCTCAACTTGGACAACAAAGCAAGACTCAAAAATCTTATTCCTGCAACATGTGTCATGACCTGGCCTTGCTACCTTCTCCTCTCATACTTTCTGCCCTCCAGCCCCTAGGCTTCTTTCATACCTCTAGAAGGTCTTGGTTCCTTTTGCAGAAAGGTCTTCGTACTTACTGTCCTTTCAGCCTGTAATGCTTTCCCCACCCCTCTCCACTTTGCCTGCTTAACTCATGCTCACGTATCAGCTCTCAGCTCCAGGATTACTTCTTCAGGGAAGCCTCCTGGACACCCTAGTCAGGTGAGTTCCGTTGTTGTAACCTCTGACAGAATCTTGCCTTTCCTTTAGCACCTCAGTTAGTAATTGTGCATCAATCAGTAATTACTTGATTACTGTCAGCTACCTACATTACACGGTAAGCTCCTTGAAAGCAGGGACTATGTCCATTAACACTTCAAACAGTGCCTAGTACATAGTAGGGAATCAGTAGGTAAAATGTCAAATGAATAACTGTGTGAGTGAATGACTGAATGAATAGACAAAGAGGAATAGAGAATGGTGGTCCTGGAGGCAGTCAGACAGATCTGGATTCAAATTCTGGCTTTGCCACCTATTATGTGACCTTGAATAAGTTAACCTTTTGGAGTATCAATTCCCTCATCTATAACATGATGGCAATGGTACAATCATAGGCTTGCTGTGATGAGACCATCATGTACCTGTCACATAATAAGGCTTTATTATATGTTATACTTTATTATCATTAGTATTAAGAATTATGACTCCAGGTGATTTGAACCTTCCTACAGGACCCTCATAAGTTGCCAATATCCTCTACATCTCTCTTCACCCACCTTCTACTTGGGTAATTCTTCCTCAGATTTAAACTCATTCTCTTCTCTTCTAACTATGCTTTTCAAGCTCCTTTCAGTTCATTCATTAAATCAGTAATTATTTGTCATGTTTCTGTCATCCATTCATGCAACAAATATTTATTGAGCTAGCCAGGTACTGATCTAAGCACTGGGGCTAGAGTAAAAATGCAATAGAAAAAGTCCTTGAATTCATAGAGGTATTGTCCTAGTAGGAGAGACAGATATAAATACATATACTATAATCAGTGTCACACACTGATGTGTACTATGTAGAAAAATGGAACAAAGTAAGGGGAAGAGTTGTGGTGCAAGTATTTATAGATCCTCGTACATGGAAAGAGTACAGATTTTATTCTGAGTGTGAATGGAAGGCCCTCGAGGGTTTTATATTTTTTAAAAAAAAATTTTATTTTATTTTATTTTATTTTATTTTATTTTATTTATTTATTTATTTTTGAGACAGAGTCTCACTCTGTTGCCCAGGCTGGAGTGCCATGGCATCAGCCTAGCCCACAGCAACCTCAAGCTCCTGGGCTCAAGCGATCCTCCTGCCTCAGCCTCCTGCGTAGCTGGGCTACAGGCATGCACCACCATGCCTAGCTATTTTTTTCTAT
>CAUYRT010077760.1:0-15358 GCA_963574885.1 Lepilemur ruficaudatus | reverse complement strand
ATAGATATTTATAATATATTTATACAAATATAACCCAAAGAAAGTTAAACACCATTTTATATTTGACAATGGTTTTCTGTATAGTTTAACGTATCAGTAAACCTAATAAGTTTTTGTTGGGTTTCCAGTGTCTCCACTATTAAAAGTTAGTTTGAATTTTCCCAACCCCTTGGGTACATTCACACCTAACGGGTACAATGGACACCGACTGACTAGAATACTTATAACTTCAACTGAAACTGTACAAAAGCAAATTATATAACCAAAATGTATGTACCCCCATAAAATTCTGAAATAAAAAAAATAAAAAGTTTGATAAAAATTATTAAAAAGTTAGTTTGAGGTTAAAAGAACTGGATTCAGAATTCTGTTTTTGGAAAGTTTGTCAAACATTACAGTTTTAAAATATTTGTTTAAATAGAATCAGGCTGGGCGTGGTGGCTCACGCCTGTAATCCTAGCACTCTGGGAGGCCGAGGTGGGCTGATCGCTCAAGGTCAGGAGTTCAAAACCAGCCTGAGCAAAAGCAAGACCCCGTCTCTACTAAAAACATAGAAAGAAATTAATTGGCCAACTAAAAATATATAGAAATAAATTAGCCAGGCTTGGTGGCACATACCTGTAGTCCCAGCTACTCGGGAGGCTGAGGCAGAAGGATCCCTTGAGCCCAGGAGTTTGAGGTTGCTGTGAGCTAGGCTGATGCCACAGCACTCTAGCCCAGGCAACGGAGTGAGACTCTGTCTCAAAAATAAATAAATAAATAGAATCGCAAGTCACTACGAAACAATGGCCTTCATTTAATCAAGAGTGATAGTCATTAGAAGACTTCAAAGGCAATGTAGGAAGTTGCATGGGTGTAAGTCTCAACCCTTAAAGTTTACATTCTTTAAATTAGTCAAAAACCTAATAAAGACAACACAGGGATTATCTTGACAAAGCATAAAATCCTTGTCTCTTTCAGGCCAGCCACCAAAAAGGCAAAGAAAAACCTTTTGTACCGTGACTGATTTTTGTCTGTTTGTTTTTTTATGCAAAGTCCATATAGATAACTTGGAAGTCAAACACAATGAAAAGGGTACCTGAATTATCAAGAGTGTGTCTAGGGTCATGAGTGAATAGTACAATACAGAGAAATATAAACAAGAAAAACTAATATCTTGAATAGGAGAATAAACGGCTGAATTTTTTGACCGTATTTTGTTGTAAAACACTTGTTGTGAAAGAAGACCACAGATTACCATAAAATCACAGTCATTCACCTAGCCAAACTGATAATCAAAAGATTTTAGAAGGCAAAAAAAAAATTATTCCTTGATAGACAGGAGACTTAGCTTATAAGGAGGCAAAAAATTTACTCTTTTTTTCTTTTCCCCTCCCCCTTTTAAAAGAGGAACAAAATCTTTTGTTGTTTTTATTAATATTTTGTGGAAATCCTATTTAAAAGAGAAAACCAAATTTTATCTTTGTCTTTAGTTTTAAATGAGTTTTATCTCAATCAGAAAAGAAAATATAGAGAGATAGTTTAACAAACTTTGTTTTAACCCTATTGTGGTAAATTGACCACTTGAGTTTTGAACTTTCCTTGATGTAATTTGTCCTTTAGTTTAAACATGTGTATGCGAACAGAAATGTAAGAGGTTTTAAACACAAGTCTAGGAACACTATGTCAGAGAAGTTTTAAAGAATCTTATGTCAAACCAGCCAGTATTGTGAACAATTTGTCTTAGGTCCAAATGGCATAAAAGCCTAAACGGCAGAGACAGAGGACTTCCAATATGTACACATACACCAAATGGACTGTAGCTTAACAAATAAGCGTAGGGAGTGCCAAATACAAACAGTCCTATTCTACCAAATGGTTGAGGCTTCCAGCCCAAATGGGAATTCTTCTGGAACTCTCCAAATGGAGAGAGAAACTATCTTATGAGTTGTAAGACAAGGTTAGCATGTTTGATAGAAGTACCTTGAGCAGTGAGAAGTCCCCATTTTTCCAAACAGCTGTATAAGGGTATAACACATGATAGGCATATTCAGAGTCAGTGAAAATGTTAAGTCTTTTCCAAGAGCCTAACAAAAGAATCCTGTGGTGTTAAAGGAGTTAGATGTCTGACTTCACAAGATTCTTTTCCAGTTGGAGGGTAATTAGGAAGCTCTAAAAGGAGCGAGCAAAGACTTGCTCTCCCAGTGATACAAGGAGTTGTGGAGTACACAGGGGGTTTTGTATTTTGCTTTTCACTCCTACAATGGAGATAGAGGAGGAAAACAGAGGTCCCAAAAATTTAGGAAGAGCAGCGTCAGTGGCTCCTGGGTCTATTAAAATCAATTTGCTTACCTGTGACAAAGAGTAAGTTACCTAAGGCTCAGCCATCCCAGTATGACGAAGTTGAGCTTGTTTCAAAGCTGGGGTCTGTCAGACCGAAGTAGTCCTAGAGGGTCCATAGGTATGGAGGATGTCGGCTTAGGGGGCCCCATGGGTTCCAGAAGGGGAGTGTGATCCCCAGGTGTCTTCTTGTATGAGCCTCTGAAAAGTTCTTCTTATAGTGAGAGCCACCATATGGAAAACTTCTTTCTGTTCTCTGGGCCCACTGCTGGCCCCACTCCCTCTCCTCCTCTCCTCCCTCTTCATCTCAGTTATCAAAGACCTTGAAGACCAGGTGGTTTTTGTTTGTTTGTTTTTCTTTGTTTGTTTTTGAGACAGAGTCTCACTCTGTTGCCCAGGCTAGAGTGCCGTGGCGTCAGCCTAGCTCACAGCAACCTCAAACTCCTGGGCTCAAGCGATCCTCCTGCCTCAGCCCCCCAAGTAGCCGGGACCACAGGCACGCGCCACCACGCCCGGCTAATTTTCTCTATAGTTTTAATTGGCCAATTAATTTCTTTCTATTTTTTTTAGTAGAGACAGGGTCTCGCTCTTGCCCCGGCCGGTCTCCAACTCCTGACCTCGAGCGATCCTCCCACTTCGGCCTCCCAGAGTGCTAGGATCACAGATGTGAGCCACCGCGCCCAAGGGCCAAGTTTAAAGGTTCCACTTGTGGAGTCTGAGGCCCCTTTTAAGCTTTCGGAGTTTATGCCAAATACTGGGGCCGACTGGGATATGAAGTGTGTTGCTAAGATGGATTGTCCCTCCCTAGTGTCAGGGTCTAAAGCAGTAAAGAGGTGAAAGGCTTCAGACAGTTGTGAAAGGAAAAGGGCTGGATTTTTATCTTAGCTCTGAATAATTTATAATGTCTTCTGACCTAGTAGCCTCCCAGAGAGGAAGCTGGTGTACAGACGGGAGGAAGTTTGGAATGGCCAGCCTGGAGTGAGTGTGGCCAAGCATGAGCAGTGGAGATGGAGAAAAAGAAGGAGGAGGTAGAATGGGGGAGCTGACTGAGAAAAGTTATCTGGAAAGCGAAGACAGTGAGAGAGATGCAGGAGTAAGAATGTGGCAGGCAGCATGAAGATCAGAAAGTCCAAGGGCCAGGCGAGGTGGCTCACGCCTGTAATCCTAGCACTCTGGGAGGCTGAGGCGGGAGGATCACTCGAGGTCAGCAGTTCAAAACCAGCCTGAGCAAGAGTGAGACCCCATCTCTATTAAAAATAGAAAGAAATTAATTGGCCAACTAAAAATATATATAGAAATTAGCCAGGCATGGTGGTGCACGCCTATAGTCCCAGCTACTTGGGAGGCTGAGACAGGAGGATCACTTGAGCCCAGGAGTCTGAGGTTGCTGTGAGCTAGGCTGACGCCATGGCACTCTAGTCCGGGAAACAGAGTGAAACTCTGTCTCAAAAAAAAAAGAAAAAAGACAGTCTAGCAAGTTCAAAGAAAGCCTGAAAGTAGAGGACTTTAGACCCCTCAGTAAGCCAGCAGGTCAGTAGCAGAATAGCATTATGATTAAGAGATCCATCCTTGGGCCAGATTTCCTGGTCATTTAATGTAATGTTGCCCGTGATGGCAACTAGGAAAAAGAAAACGACATTTTAGGGATGGGTCATATGTCAGAAATAGAAGAAGTCTGAGGGGGTATACCGAACTCAGGCGACCTTCAGAATTCTGATCAAGGCATCAGGCATCCCTGAATTTAGAGTCAGACTGAGACCTAGAAATCTGGCCAGAAAATGAGCATCTCCGAGCTCTGACTCAGAACGAGACATAGAGATCTTCCCCCAAAGCCAGGCATCCCCAACTCTGAGAGAAGACCCATGGGAGTGGGAGGTATAAGGCCCTCCAAGTCACCCCACCCCGGGGAAGGGTGGTTAGGAAGCATCCTTCCCAGGCACCATCCCAAGTGGTAGATCTGGCTCTAGGTTTCCCATCCTAGACCAATCCAGAAAGCTACCACTCTCAACCTTGACCATATGACCACTTCCAGAGACCAAGAGACTCACTGAATTCCAAGTGATATAGAAGGCACCAGGAAGGAAGTCCTAGGAGCTGTGTAACAGAGGAGGGAGCAATTTCAAGACAGAAGCAGAGAAGTGAGCTCCTTGTCTGGAGGCAAAGAAGTGACTCAGTTTCTACATACGGGAGTAGAGAAGTGATTTTAACCCCATACAGGCCACCATATGAAAGGGTGGGAAATTCATACATGGGCAGAGAAAGATTTCTTACACAAAGATTAAGATAAAAAGTCGTAAAAAGGTTTATTTTTTTGAGAAAGAAAGAGAGAAAAGGAGGGAGTGGCCATGGCACACAGAGGAAGGAAGGAAGTGCCAGGCAGCTGAGGAAGAGTTGTTTAGAGTTTTATAGGGTAAAAACGTCTTTTTCTTCTCTGCTTCAACAGACTGATAACAGAAGCAGCTGTGAAGTTGTTACAAGTGCTCTTTTTTTTTTTCTTCTTTTTTCTGTGAGTCCAGCTTATCTGAGTCCTTAAAATGTAGTTCCACTAGAAACTGAAACAGACAGCTGGAGTGGGGAGTTCACACCCCTACTGTCCACTTAGGACTCTTTAAGGCTGAGAAATAAAACTCTTAGAGATAATGAGTTAGGTCATAGGTGTTTAATTAAAACAAAGGGGAGAGTTGTGTTGTAAGTTTTCCCTTTAAAGGGACGGTTATGTACTGTGAGTTTATTTCCACTTACTTTCTGTTAAAAAGTTTATTTCCTCTGTTAAATGGGCTATTAGTAAGGCCACCTTTCAAAGAACACTTATTTAAAAACTTCCACGATCACTACATTAATACTAATAAAGATTCGTTCATTCAGCCAATATTTACAAACAGCCAATCTATGTCGGACAACATTGTTAGGACTTGAATCCAGGCAGTCTTGGCTCCACGGGATGTTCCCATAATAACCACTATGTTGAACTGACTTGAGATCTTTGCTCTCCTTTCAAAGTTCTCTCTTCGATTAGACACTTCCCTCAGGTCTTTCTCAAATGTCATCTTTTTAGTGAGGCCATTTTCTCTGGCCACTCTAGCTAAAATTTCCACATAGATACACACACACACACACACACACACACACACACACACACACACACAAATACTATACCCTTCCCTGCTTCATTTTCTCCCGGACACTTATCACGATCATATTATATATTTTACTTATTTATCTAACAATTGTCATTACTCAAAATTATTTGTTCTTTTAACTTATTATCTGTCTCCTACACTGGAAATCAGGTCCGAGAGAGCAAAAATTTTTGCCTGTTTCATTCTCTACTGTGTCCCTGTCATACAGTAGGAACTTGGTAAATATTTGTGGGATGAATGAGTGATTCAATGATTAAGTGAGTGAATTAACCCTTTTTTGTGCTTATGTACAGGTAGTAATTGTTGATTCCCAGCTGCCTGGCCTGGATCCTGGCCCATCAATTGTCCCTGGATTCACCCCTCTGACTCACATGCAGTTGACCTCTGATGTGTTGGCTCTGCTTACAAATACTAGCATTTAAAATTGGAATTAGGCCGGGCGCAGTGGCTCACGCCTGTAATCCTAGCACTCTGGGAGGCTGAGGTGGGTGGATTGCTCAAGGTCAGGACTTCAAAACCAGCCTGAGTAAGAACGAGACCCCATCTCTACTAAAAAATAGAAAGAAATTAGCTGGACAACTAAATATATATAAATATATATATATATACATATATATAAATTAGCCAGGCATGGTGGTGCATGCCTATAGTCCCAGCTAGTCGGGAGGCTGAGGCAGGAGGATCGCTTGAGCCCAGAAGTTTGAGGTTTCTGTGAGCTAGGCTGATGCCACGGCACTCTAGCCAGGGCAACAGAGTGAGGCTCTGTCCCAAAAATAAATAAATAAATAAAAATAAAAATAAAATAAAATTGGAATTAGACAATCAAGTAGGATTCATCCTAGGGATGCAAGGATGGTCCAACATATGCAAATCAATCAATGTGATACATCATATCAACAGAACAAAGGACAAAAACCATATAATCATTTCAATTGATGCTGAAAAAGTATTTGATAAACTCCAACATGCCATCATGATAAAAACTCTCAAAAAACTTACCTCAACATGGTAAAAGCCATATATGATAAGCCCACAGCTAGTATCATACTGAATGGGGAAAACTGAAAGTCTTTCCTCTAAGATCTGGAAAAAGACAAGGATGTCCAGTTTCACCACTGTTACTCAACATAGTACTGGAAGTTCTAGCAAGAGAAATCAGATAAGAGAAAGAAATAAAGGGCATCCAAATTAAAAAGGAAGAAGTTAAATTATCCTTGTTTGCAGATGATACTAGAAAACCTAAAGACTTCACAAAAAAAAAAAACTATTAGAACTGATCAACAAATTCAGTAAACTTGCAGGATATAAAATCAATGAACAAAAATCAGTAGCATCTCTATATGCCAACAGTAAACAATCTGGAAAAGAAACATGGAAAGTAACCCCACTTATAATAGCTACAAATAAAATGAAACACCTAGGAATAACCTTAACCAAAGAAGTAAAAGATCTCTATAATGAAAACTATAAAATTGATAAAAAAAAATTAAAGAGGACACAAAAAAAAATGGAAAGATATTCCATACTCATGGATTGGAAGAATCAATATTGTTAAAATGTCCATACTACTCAAAGCAATCTACAGATTCAATGCAATCTCCATCAAAAGACCAATGACATTCTTCACAGAAATAGAAAAAAATCATCCTAAAATTTATGTGGAACCACAAAAGACCCAGAATAGACACAGCCATACTGAGCAAAATGAACAAAACTGGAGGAATCACATTACCTGACTTCAAACTTTACTACAGAGCTGTAGTAACCAAAACAGCATGGTATTGGCATAAAAACAGACACATAGACCCATGAAACAGAATAGAGAACCCAGAAATAAATCTACACATCTACACACATCTACAGTGAACTTATGTTTGACAAGAGTCCAAAAATATACAGTGTGGAAAGAACAATCTATTCAATAAATGGTGCTGGGAAAACTGGATATCCATATGCAGAAGAATGAAACTAGATCCTTATCTCTCGCCATATACAAAAATCAAATCAAAATGCATTAAAGACTTAAAACCTAAGACCTGAAACTGTGAAACTACTAAAAGAAAGCATTGGAGAAACACTTCAGGACATTGGCCTGCACAAGGACTTTTTTTTTTTTTTTTTGAGACAGAGGCTCCGTCTGCTGCCCAGGCTAGAGTGAGTGCCGTGGCATCAGCCTACCTCACAGCAACCTCAAACTCCTGGGCTCAAGCCATCCTTCTGCCTCAGCCTCCCAAGTAGCTGGGACTACAGGCATGAGCCACCATGCCCGGCTAATTTTTTCTATACATTTTTAGTTGTCCAATTAATTTCTTTCTATTTATAGTAGAGACGGGGTCTCACTCTTGCTCAGGCTGGTTTTGAACTCCTGACCTTGAGTGATCCACCCGCCTCGGCCTCCCAGAGTGCTAGGATTACAGGCGTGAGCCACCGTACCCGGCCAGGACTTTTTGAATAACACCCCCAAAGCACAGGCAACCAAAACAACATTGGACAAATAGGATCACATAAAGCTAAAAATCTTCACAGCAAAGAAAACAATCAACAAAGTGAAGAGACGACACACAGAATGGGAGAAAATATTTGCAAACTACCCATGTGACAAGGGATTAATAACTAGAATAGACAAGGCACTCCAACAATTCAATAGGAAAAATCAAATTATCTAATTAAAACATGGGCAAAGGATCTTAATAGACATTTCTCAAAAGAAGACATACAAAAGGCCAACAGGTATGGGGAAAAAAATGCTCAACGTCATTAGTCATCAGAGAAATGCAAATCAAAACTACAATGAGATATTATCTCACCCCTGTTAAGATGGCTTTTACCAAAAAGACAGGCAATAACAAATGCTAGAAAGGATGTGGAGAAAGGGTAGCCCTTGTACACTGTTGGTGGGAATGTAAATTAGTGCAACCACTATGGAAAACAGTATGGAGGTTCCTCAAAAAAGTAAAAGTCCTCAGTCTACTGAGGTGCAAACAGGGCTGCAGTTGGAGCTGCTTCTCCCCTAGGGGCTGCAAGAGAGGAGGGTTAGCCATGTAGTCCCTGATCAGAAGGGTGATCAGCACTGTGAAAGCCCCAGGGGCCATTCACCCCTGTGGTCAAGCTGTATTAGTTGATCGGACCATTTCAGGACAGATAGCCATGGATGTGTCAAATGGACAGCTTGTGCCAGGAGGGGTAGCAGAAGCAGCTAAACAAGCTCTTAAAAACATGGGTGAAAGTCTGAAAGCTGCAGGCTGTGACTTCACTAATGTGGTAAAAACAACTGTTTTGCTGGCTGACATAAATGACTTCAGTACTGTCAATGAAATCTACAAACAGTATTTCAACAGTAGTTGCCCGAAGGAGGCAGAATTGAAATTGAAGCAGTTGCTGTCCAAGGACGTCTCACAACATAAATGGGCTCAGTGTTTAGTCTGGAATTTTTAACATCTAAATTTTTACAATTGATGTAACACCTTAATTAACATCTTAATTTTTACAATTGATGGAAGCATAATCTTGACTAAAATATCTGAAGTTGTTATAGAAATACCATATAATCAGAGTAGTTGAATATGAATTGAAGATTAGACAATGAATCCAGTTGCTGATATAAACTACAGTTATGTACATCCATATTACTGAATGTGGGAGGTACTTATTATATAGTCAAATATATAAATTAATATATAAATACATATTAATATATAATAAATTATATAGTCAAATAAATAAAAGTAAAGGAAAATAACAGGTTGGAAAGATGAGTTATTGTTCCTGAGAAATAATCAAAAGCACACCTAATTCAACCTAATTTAATGACATGAAATGTTTAGTTCTCATGTCACATTTGTGATTCTGGTTTTACTTGAGTAAAATTAAAGTATTTAAATTTGAATGGTAGAGATCTAAGAGAAGGAGGTGGACCAAAATTTTATAGAGATAATATTTTTCTAATGGCAATAAAATATATATGCAGGTTAAAAAGAAAACTAGAACTATCATATGACCCAACAATCCCACTGCTGTTTATATATCCAAAGGAAGGGAATTCAGTATATTGAAAAGGCATCTGCACTCCCCTGTTTGTTGCAGCACTATTCACAATAGCCAAGATTTGGAATCAACCTAAGTGTCCCTCAATGGACGAATGGATAAAGAAATTATGGTTCAGGCCGGGTGCGGTGGCTCATGCCTGTAATCCTAGCACTCTGTGAGGCCGAGGTGGGCGGATCGTTTGAGGTCAGGAGTTCGAGACCAGCCTGAGCAAAAGTGAGACCCCGTCTCTGCTAAAAATAGAAAGAAATTAGCTGGACAACTAAAAATATATATAGAAAAATCTAGCCGGGCATGGTGGCGCATGCCTGTAGTCCCAGCTACTTGGGAGGCTGAGGCAGGAGGATCGCTTGAGCCCAGGAGTTTGAGGTTACTGTGAGCTAGGCTGATGCCACGGCACTCTAGCCTGGGCAACAGAGCGAGACTCTGTCTCAAAAAAAAAAAAAGAAAGAAAGAAAGAAATTATGGTACATGTGTCCCAGATGTACTAGTTTAAAAACAAAAATTATGGTACATATCACAATGGAATATTATATAGCCACAAAAAGAATGAAATCCTACCATTTGCAACAACATGGATGGAACTGGAGAACGTTATGTTCAGTGAAATAAGCCAAGCAGAGAGAGACAAATCTCGCATGTTTTCACTCATTTGTCGGAGCTAAATATTAAAATCAATTCATCTCATGGAGACAGAGAATAGAATGATGGTTACCACAGGTGGGAAAGCGTAGCAGGGAGGGGGAGATAAAGTGGGGACGGTTAATGGGTGCAAAAATACAGTTAGAAGGTCGGGTGAGGTGGCTCATGCCTGTAATCCCAGCACTTTGGGAGGCTGAGGTGGGGGGCATCACTTGAGGCCATAAGTTCAAGACCAGCCTGAGCAAGAGTGAGACCCCGTTTCCACTAAAAATAGAAAAATTATCTGGGCTTGGTGGTGCGAACCTGTAGTCCCAGCTACTCAGGAGGCTGAGGCAGGAGAACCACTTAAGCCCAGGAGTTTGAGGTTGCTGTGAGCAATGTGATGACGCCACTGCCCTCTAGTGGGGGTGACAGAGCAAGACCCTGTCTCCAAACAAAAAAAAAAAAAACAGTTAACAAAGTTTGAATAATATTTAATAGCACAACAAAGTGACTATAATCAATAGTAAGTTAAAGTACGCTTTAAAATAACTAAAAGAGTGGAATTGGAATGTTCCTAATGCAAAGAAATGATAAATGTCTGACATGATGGATACCCCAATTACCCTGATTTGATTAATTTACATTGTATGCCTGTATCAAAACATCATATGTACCCTATAAAGATATACAACTCTTCTATACCCATAATAATTAAAATAAAATAAAATAAAATTGGAATTAGATCAACTCAGGTGAATTTCTATTGAGAAAGTTTGCCCTGATATGAATTCTCCTGAGCCAATTTAATTCTTTGATCAATGCCATACAGTGGTGCAGTTAACCAAACCCAATTTTTGCCATTTTCATTTTTATGAAATGTTTTTCAGTGGGATTAATCATTTTTCCGGTTAATTTTTATAGTGATGATTCAATCCACACATCACTTTCCTTATCTGTGTCAAATTTAAGTAATAATAGCTTCCCCTGGATATCTCCTTGGCCTCAGGCTGTTCCTTGAATATCTCAAGCACTTTTTTTATTTTTTAAGAGACAATGTCTCTCTATGTTGCCCAGGCTAGCCTCAAACTTCTGGGCTCAAGCAATCCTCCCCTTTCAGTCTCCCAGTCCCTTCCCCGGGACTACAGGCATGTAACACCATGCCAGGCATCAGGCACATCCTTGCTTCAGGGACACTGTACTGGTTATTCCTTCTACCAGATATGCTTCTGCATCTGGGTAGCTCATCTCTTGCTTTCTTCACATTTTTTTTCCTCAAATAATCACCTTTTCAACAAGGTCAAGGTGACTATTTATTTATTTTTATTGAGTTTTATTGATTGCTTTTATGTTGGTATATTTAGAAGATTATATTGATTTTCTCTTTTTTTAAACCTGTCAATATGGTAAGTTTCATTGCAAGTTTTATGTTGATCATCCTTGCATTCATGAGAGAAACTTTACTTGATTATGATACATTGTTTTGTGTATACATACATACATTTATACTATATGTGTTACTGAAAGCCCAGCACTTGTCCCCGAGGCTACGTCAGAAGAATAAGGACAAGTAGTTTGAGGAGAAGGAAAGAGAAGTTTATTAATTTTCCAGCTAATGAGGAGGTTGGCAGACTCCCATCTTAAAGTAGCAACATCCTTGTGACTACCCTATTTAAATTTAAGTTTCCCCCCCACCAACTGCCTGACCTCCCTCTTACTGGATTTATTTTAGTTTAATGCATTCTTTTAACTTAATGCATTCACAGCCAGGCATGGTGGCTCTGGGCAACATAGTGAGACTCCATTTCTACAAAAATCTTTCTCAAAAATGAGCTAGGCGTGGTGGTGCACACGTCCTAGCCACTAGGGAGGCTGAAGTGGGAGAATTGCTCGAGCTCAGGAGTTCCAGGCTGCAGTTAGCTATGATCCTGCCACTGTACTCCAGCCTGGGCGATAGAGACCCTGTCTGTAATAAATGAATACATACATTTTTTAAAATGTGCCACCTCCTAACACATATACAATGTACCGATTGTGTTGTTTCTTTTTTTAAAATCAGGCAGCCCCCAGAACCAGAATAGGTTCAGAGTGACTCCCTGTGTTATTTTATGTCTCTCCTTGCCAGCAGATAAGCTCCATGAAGCAGAAATTTTTAATCCTTTGTTCCCTGCTGTATCTCCATTGCCTGTAACAGTGCCTGGCACCTAGTAGACACTGCAATAAATATTTGTTGAATTAATAGCTCTTGCCATTCTGAGCTTTATTTGTGGCCAGTTCCCATCAAGTCTAATATTTCAGGATCAAAATTTGCAGGTCCACGTTTTGTTGAGAACATTGGATCCTTCCATCAATTTTCCCTCAATACATTTGTAAGTTCACAGTTTTAGCTGCTGTCAGTTTATTCTGTGGTGCTTATGTCTATTGGTAATAGTCGTGAACCTGGTAAGATACTTTGTTTTTATTTCCTGGGAAATTCATGAGAAAAACTGTAAGCAATCCCCTCCTAGACACTCCAGAATTGTCTGGGATGGGCTTTGCTAATCTGGGTTTTCAGTAAGCTTCTGGTCAACTTTGTGGAGTGTGTGAAATCTAAACTCTTTCTAATTATGCCCATGGGGCCGTACGGATCTGGCCTCTGACAACTTTCAGAACCTCATCTCTAGCCACTCTTTCCTCACAAAATCCCAGCCACCCTGGCCTTCCAGTGGGACTTAGCTCATCTGTCGATTTATGTTTACCCTCTCTTGCCCACAACCCTGTGAACACCTTGAGGACAGAGACTGTCTTAGTTTGCCCTGCCCTCCACCAAAGCAGACTCTAGACAAGGATTGAAGTCAAGTAGTTTATTTAGGAAATGATTCCAGGAAGCACCTGTAGGCCAGTGGGGAAGTGAGGATGTGAGACAAAAAAGAGAAGGCAGCTGATGAAGAATGTTATGGAGCGACTATCCCCTGTGGGCAACTGGAGTGTATTCCTGCTGGAATTCTGGGCCATACAGATTTGGTCTGTCTGAGGGGCAAGAGGTGGGGAAGGGTATTTACCTACCAGCTCTCATCAGTCAGGGGTTGATGGCTGCTTCCAGCGGGGGGGGGTGTTCATTTCCAGCAAAAAGATGCAGACTGGGGGTGCAGGCTACCATTTGACCCCAAGGTCAACTGGAAATTGGCCAATACACACCAAAGAAGTGAGGCCTCAGGGCTATGGGCAGGGAACCGACAGTGGCTGCTACAGGGACTGTGTCTGTCTTGTTCACTGACTGGGCTTTGCACAGAAGAAATGCTCTATTAGATTGAAAGATGAAGGAGGTTGGTACCTGTTATGTTGGTGGAGCAAAGCTGGGTCCAAAGTTCAAATGTCCCTGGGGTCCCTGTCACCCAACAGTAGGGTGACAACATCTCATTTAAGTTCTCTGACCACTCACACCAGCCCCCATCCCCACCCTGGGAAATTCCTGTGGGCAGAGATCCTGATGTTCCTCTGGAAAATTGGCATGACCCCTTTCTGATCACACGTCTACCCCATGACTTACAGATTCTGTTCCTAGGTGTATGCCCAAGAGAAATGAATGTGTAGGTCCATTAAATGATGTGTCCAAGAATGTTCGTAGAATTATTCTTAATAGCCCCAGATAGAAAGCTACCCAAATGTCCAGCAACATCAGAATGGATAAAGTGTGGTCTATTCACAGAATGAAATAGAATACAGCAATGAGGATCCACAAACTACTAATATACAGGGCAATGTGGAGCAGTCTCACTAACATTGTGCTGAATGAAAAGAAGACATACACAAAAATGTATGGCCAGGCATGGTGGCTCACACCTGTAATCCCAGCTACTTGGGAGGCTGAGGCAGGAGGATCACTTGAACCCCCAGCTACTTGGGAGGCTGAGGCAGGAGGATCACTTGAACCCTCAGCTACTTGGGAGGCTGAGGCAGGAGGATCACTTGAACCCCCAGCTACTTGGGAGGCTGAGGCAGGAGGATCACTTGAACCCAGGAGTTGGAGGCTGCAGTGAGTGATGACACCACTGTACTCCAGCCTGGGCGACAGAGCAAGACCCCCATCTCTAAAAAAAAATGTATGATTGCACTTAAAAGAAGTTCAAAACCAGACCATAGTAACCTAATGTGTTTTTTTTTTGTTTTTGTTTTTGAAACAGAGTCTTGCTCTATTGCCTGGGCTAGAGTGCCATGGTGTCAGCCTAGCTCACAGCAACCTCAAACTCCTGGGCTCAACCAATCCTTCTGCCTCAGCCTCCCAAGTATCTGGGACTACAGGCATGCACCACCATGCCTGGCTAATTTTTTCTATATATTTTTAGTTGTCCAGCTAATTTCTTTCTATTTATAGTAGAGACTGGTCTTGAACTCCTGAGCTCAAACGATCCTCCCGCCTCAGCCTCCCAGAGTGCTAGGATTACAGACATGAGCCACCATGCCCGGCCCCTAATGTTGTTAGAAGTCAGGAATGGTTACCTTTGAGGGGGAAGGAGGACCTGAAGAGAGCTTCTGGGGCTTGTTCATGTTATAATTCTTGACCTGGGTGCTGATTAATGGGTGTGTCTAGTTTATAAAAAAGTAAATGAGCTTTGTACACTTTTCTGTATGTATATTTTAATTCAACAACTAAAAAAAAGGCAGGCTGGGAGCGGTGGCTCATCTCTGTAGTCCCAGCACTTTAGAATGGTGGTCCCCAACCATTTTTGCACCAGGGACTGGTTTCACGGAAGACAAATTTTCCAAGGACGATGGGTGAGGGCGGCGAGGGACAGGGGGGCGGGGTGGAGGGTGGGGGGGACAGGCGGAGCTCAGGCAGGGATGCGTCGCCCTGTTTTCCTAACAGGCCACAGATCGGTACCGCCTCGGCCCAGGGGCTGGGGACTGCAGCTTTAGGCGGGGCGTTCCTAACACTCTGGGAGGCCAAGGCGGGAGGATCGTGAACTTTGCTTGAACTCAGGAGTTCGAGACCAGCCTGGGCAAGAGGGAGACCCGTCTCTACTCAAAATAGAAAAAATTAGCCAGGCGTGGTGGTGCGCGCTTGTAATCCCAGCTACTCGAGCGGTTGAGGCGGGAGGATCGCTTGAGCCCAGGAGTTCTCGCTGTAGTGCGCTACCCTGATTGTGTGTCCGCAGTAAGTTCAGCATCAATATGGTGACCCCCCAGGAGCAGGGGACCACCGGGTTGCACAAGCAGGAGTGAACTGGCCCAGGTCGGAAATGGAGCAGGTCAAA
>CAUYRT010077759.1:0-45187 GCA_963574885.1 Lepilemur ruficaudatus | reverse complement strand
GGAAAGGGCAAAGGAGGAGACGCACTCGTTAACTCCCTGAGGCAGAGCGGTGAGAACCAGTCCATGTTGAGACGAAAACATTCTGGGAACAGAAAATAGTGGTGGGAAAAGCTGGGGTAGACTGGGACAGATGCCAAAAGAACAGTGTTAAAAATAAAGTGCTGCAAGCAGGAGATGCTGCAGTCTTGTATCCTCTCTGTGTGTCTGTGGTTTGCTGTCTGTCTTTTGTGTTCAATTCTCCTTCCCAAGTGGAGCCACAACACTTCTTCCTCTCCAGAAAAATTTTAAAACTCCTTTATTTTCAAAATTTATCATTCTTTCTGGAATAATCAATTTGATTTTTTTAAAAAATATCAAGGCTCATGTTCCTTGGTGTAGGAAATTTTCTTTCATTAATTCTTTGATAATTATGCCCCATTTTCTCTATTTTTCCTCTTAGAATGGCTTTTTAGTTGGATATTGGTCCACTTGATTATTAATTTTTTTTATCTTTCCATTTTTCTTTATTTGTGTTTGATTTATACTTCCTGGACAATATCCTTAAATGTGTTTTTCATTAGTGTAGTACTATCATTATTATTACTTTTTGGTATAATATATGAAAAACTTCTTATCATATCAGCAACTTCTACCCTCCTCCAATAAGGGGCATAAGGCATCATACTGCCTCATGACAGTATGATGGCAAAATAGCTATCATACCTTGCTTATTCATGAAATATATGGACACAGACATTCATTCAGTCCTGTGATTGAACTTCTTTTTTTTTAAGTCTTTTAGGATCTCTGCAAAGACATGCTTGTACTTGTGTAGCCAACCCAAAGACTCACAAATATACTCGAAGTTCAGTTAGAATGTCTCTATACTTCTCAAAACATCCAAATGGAATGCTTGTCAATTACAGACTGTCTCAACATTTCCTCTTTGTACTATGTAATACTTACTTTTAAGGGTAAGTTATTCTTCCAAAATTTATTCTCTTAGTAGTAAGTACACATCATTCACATTCCATTGATAGGAATTCAGTCATATGGCCACACATAACTGTAATGTAGGCTAGAAATTTTAGTTTAGTTCTTAGCCAAGGGAAGGAAAGTAGGCTTGGTGAATTTCTGGCTAATTTATAATTTCCAGTGTATTTTAGCACAGACCTGAGTACACTGGGGGAGTATGTTACACACCTATGCACTGGACAGTGACTCCAGGTAGAGAAAACAAAGTGCACAGAAAGGGCATGGAGAACAGGGTAACTGGAGCAGATGCTAGAACAGCCAGCAGCTGATGAAAAGGCTTGATAGGATTTGGAAATTTATTTCAGGAGCAACGGTTAAGTGTTTGAGTATTTAAGCAGTGTAGGAATGTGATCTGATATGTTTTAAAGCATTGGTCCCCGACGTTTTTGACACCAGGGACCAGTTTCATGGAAGACAATTTTTCCACTGAGGGGTGGGGAGAAGCTTTTGGGATGATCCAAGTGCATTGCATTTATTGTGTAGTCAAACCTCTCTGCGAATGATGATCTATATTTGCAGCCACTCCCCAGTGCTAGCATCACCACCCCAGCTCCACCTCAGATCGTCAGGCATTAGATTCTTATAAGGAGCACAACCTAGATCCCTCTAATGGGCAGTTTACAGTAGGGTTCATGCTCCTATGAGAATCTAATGCTGTGGCTGATCTGACAGGAGCCAGAGTTTATGCGGTGATACCAGCGATGGGGAGCAGCTGTAAATACAGACAAAGCTTCCCTTGCTTGCTCACCTGCAACTCACTTCTTGCTGTGCAGCCCGATTCCTAAGAGGCCATGGATCAATACTGGTCTGGGATTTGGGGACCCCAGTTTTAAAGGCTTTGATTTAGCTGTTTTGAAAAGAATTTGCTGTGAGTGAGGAAAAGTGAAAGTAGAGACATGATTGAAGGACTCTTGTTGTAATTCAGGAAGGAATCTTTCTCGAAAGGTTTCCTAGAAGCTCCTCAGCCTTTCTAAGAAGGAAATACCTCAGTTGCCACATCTGTGAAATGATAGGACTTGAGATTATTATTTTTCAATGTTAAGTCAGAAACCTATGAAGAATAGCAGATAAAAAAAGGATGTTGCATTGAGAGATGCATGGTAAGGAAGCATTTAATGAACAAAACGAATATACATTTTTTGATACTTTCTATTATTGAGGAGACACACACATCTAATTAACCTGATTGCATTCTCAAAATTTCTCCTTTTCACATCAAAATATACATGGGCTCCACATACATCTTTTTTGACAGGTGAAGCTTGTCCTTGCTTTTACATACAGCTGGATAATGATGGCCTGGGAGAATGTGATGTCAATTATGACATTTCAAAAAACATCAGCATGCTGGAGAGATCCTTCACATGGGTAGCAGATAACACATTCGCTATAGAATCTCCCTGTCCTACAGAAAAGGCCGTCCAAATTATTTCAGTTTTATGTTTTGCCATAATGCAGTTTTGCTTCTGCCATCTCAGTATCTGAAAACCAAACAGTATTTCAGGATTAGCTATTCCCTACAGATTCTCATTACCTAGGCTAGGCAATAGCATTGCCAAGAAACATACATAGCATTGACCTAGAAATATTTAAACTATGGTTATCTCCAGTTACTGTTTTTAGAAGTACCATAACATTGATACACAACAAAGGACAAGGTTTAACATTTTTAAATGTATAACAGCAATAGGTAAGACATGTAATTGCTATGCATACATATTATAGAATCTCATTTGTTCACACAGATTGTGTAACTCATACCATGATTTATTCTTAATATTAAGACTGATTATAAAATGTAACTCACATGGTCCCAATACCTAAAAATTAAAGTAATTTGCAATTTGGAGTATTTTATAAACATTGATTGTATATAAAAAACATCCAGCTTGTATGTCATTTAATTTTCAGGAAGTTATGCTTTTGGAGAAACCAGGGTCTCTCTCTCTTTCTGTGTCTCTCTTTCTATGTGTTTTTAAGTTTTTGTTTGGTTTCTTTTAACTACTACATGTGACGGTTAAAATCTGAATGAAGAAAAATTTCTTGTATATTTTAAGGTATAGCAATATTTGTAGAGTTTAATTCCATAGGGTTCTGATTTATACTACCTGATTTATAAGTCAAACAATATTAAAAATTTTCTTTTCAGGAAAAGTAGTTATAACAAATGTGTACAGTGTTTAAAAGCTTTTAAAATAAAAATGGTTAATATATCTATACATGTGCATTTTCATATTTTGTATTTATATAAATTTGCAAAAGTCTTGATTATATAAAAGCACTTCTGTTTGCAAAATGACTATTACAAAGTGGATATTCAGGCAATATTTTAGCTATTGTATATTGTAATTTTGAAGCTAGACCGTCAAGAAGAAGAGCTTTGAAATGAGTAGATGTTATTTTATTGTTGATATACTAGAATTAGAGAATGATTTCTGGAATTACCTGAATGCATCTTGACAAAAGAAAAACCTTTCTAGAGCTGACTCATAAACAAGCATTTTTTGGTCAAGATGACTGAAATGAATAAAAAGGAAATTTGTTATACTTGTTTAAAAAATTCCCTAAAGTCATGCATAAAGTATTACTGAAAAAAAAAATCAATGTTTTTATCGTTTTTTCTAATGTAATTATTCATGCCTCTAAATCACTGTGGTTGCAACACAGTATTCTGATTGACTATAGTAAATTCATTTCTTAAAGGAAAAAATCTATCTAAATTAGTTTTTATATAAAAATGTAAGGGAATAAACTGCAAATTATATTATCCAATTAGTCTTATATTTTCACTGAAGTAAATCTTGCTCTCAATTCCCAGTATAGCAGATAATTTCAAGGTTGTGTTAAATATGTAGCAGCTGGAGGTTGCCAAATGAATGTGTTGAATGAGTGCATTTTAGTGAAGTGTGTGCTATCTTTCTTGACATGCATGTAATGATAACACATTTTTTGGCAGCTGGGTTCCCTAGGGCAAAGTGAAGCTGCAATAGAAGATAAAACAGCCTGCTTATGTAATGACCATAAAATAGTATGTGTATATTTCATGAAAAATGTCTCAATTGGATGACTGACTTCAGTTGAGGTCATACTTTACAATTTACATCAGTCAAACATTTTCAAAATCCTAGGTAGCATTGTAAGTACTTAAATATATGCATCTGACTAAATTTAGCTCTTGCAAACTAAATCTTCTCCAATTATATGTAACATATCACCAAATTATCTTAAAGCATTTCCTAAATAAAAAGATAAGATAATTTTAATAAGTGTAAGTTTTCCTACCACAAGGATATAAACAAAATCATGTACATCTTGCTGTTTATTTCCTCAATTTTTATTTTAAATTCGATCTCGAATACATGAGGAATTTATTTTTCTATAAATACTAATGATAACTTTCTTTCCCCCTCAAAAAGCTGATAGTCACTAATTTTGAATAGTATTTTTTTTTAATTTCCCAGAGCCAAACTTTACTGACAAAATAAAAAATACACAAATGAATAAAATATCCCCAGGTCTGGGACATGCTGCATGACTCCTCAGTTGCTTTCTCGTCACATCAAAGACCTGCTCTCTGGACCAGAATAACAGATGAATTCTTTAAGTGGGCATTTGTGGGCTGTTACCTCTCACTCTGTTGAGAGCATTTAAGTTATGAAACATGTCTGTTTTATATCTAGGAGAATTATGTAGCTTACATGATATTCTCAGGGGATGAATACAATGATTTTTATTCCTAGAACTACAATGCGTTATATTTAACAAATTTAAATTGTTAAATATATTTGTACCCATCATCAGGCTTTCTATTCTTATCCATTATGTTTCTCTTTGATCTGCATCAGTGTAATGTGCATTTATTTAATACTTGAGAATGTTTAAATTTATTGCAGAAGAAAAAAATAAACAGGACAGATAAAAATTTATAAGGCATCCTGCTAAAACTGATGAATATTCTAGGAGATTTCAAAATGTAGGTAACACAAAATGCTTTAAGTATGTATACTAACTTGAGGCATTATAGAAATATTAATAGGTAAAATGAATTAAATAGATGATAAAGGATTTAGAAAGGATATCCATAATTCTGAGATGACTGATAATAAAATGGAAACGCTTCATATTTATATAGATTATGATATTAAATGACAGGAAGACTAAGAAAACTAAGGCAAATAAAATTTCTCATAGCAATATTAACTCTCAAACATAGACTTGGTATTGAAGAAAAAATTAATAACAAAAAAGAAGGTATATTTTGAGATGTCTGAGTAGTTTGAAACTTTCTTGAACAAATTTAGTTATTTATATCTTTGTGAGGTAGATACCTATGTCTCTACTTTTATAAAATATTTCTCAGTATAAAGGCGCTAGACATATTGGTGTACTGGTGCTGACAGTATTTTCTAAATGTTTGAAAATACTCTATATTTGTGACTATATTGATTTTTCATTTCTAATATTCATAATTTTATTATTTCTCTAGTTTTCTTTGTTCATTCTTATTGGAAGTTTTTCCCATTAAAATATTTTAAAAGAATAATAATAAAATAATTATTATTTAAAAGAATTTTCTAAATTTTAAAATTTATTCTTTCTGATTTTTAATTTGTCCTTTTTATTTGTATTATCTCCTTGCTATAGAAATGATATTTATTTTATTGTGTCTTAACTTCAGTAATTCAATGTTTATTTTATTTGAACTTATTTTTTACTAATAATATCTTATTACTCTTAAATACTGGTGACTGCTCTGTTAGCTTTCTGTTTGCTTTTTGAATAAGCTCTTCATAGATGCAAGAGTTATTTTTGAAACAGCCTTTATTTTTATATGGTTGCATTTTTTTAAGGAGATGATATTAACATTTTATGATTAAACAATTGTACTTCAATACAACAGATAATGTGGTTAAAATATTTCTACTTGTTGCAGCAAATATGAAACATTTTTGAAATGTCAATGCCATATATATATATATATATACACGTAGAGTTCATGTATAAATATATAATTAAGCATATACATAAAACCAATGTTTTAAACTGTATTATTTACATGTTATCATGTCCTAATCTAGTAAAGACTTAGAGTATGTTGTCTCATTTGTTTTTTCCTAGAGTTTATAGTATGTTTGTTGTATCTTGACCTATCCTTTCAAATTCATAAAATGTCATTATTCCACTTAAATCTCCTTTCTTGATTTATTTTTTATTCTTACTAATATTAAAACTACTGCATTATTATATTTTTACACAAGTAAAAATATATAACACATTTGGATTTTACATTTTCATAATTTTTAAAAATCCTTGTCAATTTTTGTTGGTTTAGCATTTAACGTTATCATTTATACCATGCCTTAAATTTCATGCTGTTTCAGTTGGCCTTCATTCAGTGCCATATCCTTCAGTACATTAAATCACTGTGATTAAATATGATTTAAAACACTTGTAACATGTACTTATGTTGTATAGGCCTACTAACTTTATTTTCAATAATTGGTGATTTTAACAGATCTTCTAATTTTAAATGAGAGAATCAACTGGTTTTATATATTGTGTATTCATTCTACTAATTCCAAAAGGTTATTCCTCAACATCAGCAAACTAACACAGTCTATAAAAAAAAGGAGAAGAGTTGTCAAGTTTCAATTGAAACATATTCCATTTTCTGATCTGATAGACCTATCTTTAGCATCAGCTTCATTACATAGGTCATCTCCTTTTCTTTCCTAATGTTCACATTCTCTTATTTGTTAGATTTTTTTTTTCAATTAGGAAGAATTTTTCTGTCTCTTTTCCTGCCTTCATGAGGTTTTCAAGTAACTATAGTAATGGTTTATTCATGTGTCAGTGTTAACATATGATACATTCTTGATTATTGTATTAATGAAACATTTTATGACAAAAATGTTTTGCTAGCTTACTTGTGCAATGCTGAAATTTATCTACATATATAATAATTGAACAAAAACTATACATGTAAGATATATGACTTTTTTCTGAATAAGAGTATTTAATTTTATGGAAAAATCAAGGATATGTTGCCTAATTCATCATGGTGTCTACTCTGTAGTAATATTAAAAAACACTGTGAATATAATTTTCAAATGACGGAGGCAGAAGAAAAATCCTTGTATTTTAAACTTAACCTTGGCTTATTGAATATATTTTTCATATTTCATTTTAGCAAATTGATAATATATTGGATACTGGTCATATTTTTTGTTAACAGGAAGCATTAGAGAGCAAAGTTGTGATACAAAAATGATTTTGACAGACTAGAACAATAGACCACATCTGATAAGTGGCCTCTAATAACTGCAAAGGAAAGCCATGAAATTAATTTCAAAGAACTAAATGGCCATAACAGCAGATTATATTAAAACAAAAATTTTTAGAGACTTCAGCTCACACAAATATCAATAACTTAATATTTTGATGTGAATGCCAAAGTTATTCATGATCTTAGTCTAAATTAGTAGAAACACCATGGTCAGCATAAAATGTATGGCAGACCTGCCACTTTTTTCCTCTTAGACAGACTATACTGCTTATTTACTTTTCAGTGGGCCATATTTATTGGCATTGGCAAGACTGGAAATGCTATGGAGTAACTAGATTTAATTGAAGAGACTCCAAACACTCTGAGAGACCAAAGACTAAGGAAACAGCAAGACTGGCCTACCTGTAAGGAAAGAAAAAAAGAACATATAAATACACATAAAGAACCTTAAATAGAGACATAACAACCATGCTTTAGTGAAAGTGTGTAGAGAGAATCCAATTACTGTTACAGTAAAGGGATCACTTCCCATATCACATGATCAATGTCTGCAAAATATTTCCTAAATACAGTTTTGCATTTTATTAAAACTTTACATGCAGAAATTAATTATTGCTTAACAAATGGATATCTTTAATTTTTTGGATTTCAAAATTCCAAGTGTATAGAATCCAAATTACAAGAAAAGTTTTAATATTTTTAATGATTTCTAAAAATAAACAGCAAAAGTCCTAGAAGAGAATAAAAATATTTTGCCACAATGAATATATCTTGTATTTTACCTTACTGAGAAAAATAATGTATTCAAAAGTCATATTTTATCATCATAAATGTAAGTCTAACAAGAAAAACAGTGGCTGCCGGGTTCAGGGGCCGCATGTCCGTGAAGGAGGTGGACGAACAAATGCTTAACGTCCAAAACAAGAACAGCAGCTATTTCGTTCAGTGGATCCCCAAAAATGTGAAAACAGCTGTCTGTGACATCCCACCCTGGGGGTTAAAAATGTCCGGCACCTTCATTGGCAACAGCACCGCCATCCAGGAGCTGTTCAAGCGCATCTCGGAGCAGTTCACAGCCATGTTCCGGCGCAAGGCCTTCCTGCACTGGTACACAGGTGAGGGTATGAACGAGATGGAGTTCATTGAGGCCGAGAGCAACATGAATGACCTGGTGTCTGAGTACCAGCAGTACCAGGATGCCACGGCTGAGGAGGAGTGAGAGTTTGAGGAGGAGGCCGAGGAGGAGGTGGCATAGAGCCGACTGTCACTGGGTAAAGCATTGAATGCCAATGCATTGAAGAAAGCTAAATGCACAGTTTATTGCCTTTTTTTTTTTTTTTAACTGCTAAGCTGCTGCTTCCTGACTCTTTAGGTACTCATCACAGCTTTTGCTCTGCCTCTCAGAAATGTACAGGATAACTATGGTAGGAAAAATTAGTCTGCATGGGTCCTCCCCATTGCAGGGTCCCAAACAAGCAGTTTAAATTTGGAATCCCTGAAAATAAACAGCAAATAGCAATAAAACATAGATCAAGACATTCAGAAATTGATGTAGATGTAGTAACTCAGTGAAAATAATTCCTGATCTGTTAAGCACCAGTAGGTTTTGATGGCCTGGCATTGGAGAAGGTCAAAACTAGAATCATAGCCAAGCTCCCCTTTCATATATCAGAAGTTTTTATGAATTATTTGTGGTCTTCAACTGTGAAATGGGAATGTTTTGAATGAGTCATTTATATCATAGACATACTCTGGTATTAATTAAACACTGAATTAACTTGGTTATTTTTATCATCATAGTTATTATGTCAATACTTTCACAACTGATAATATACATTATTTTATGAGTTGCTATGAGAGCGAAGATATTATTGAAGGGATATTAAACTTTTAGAGTATTTTTTCCTGAATTGTTCTTTTTAGAATTCTAAGTTAAATTAGCATCACTCACCTTTATTCTATAGCCTACTTCTCTTCTCTATCTACATCCTCTTCCTCAAAAAGAAACTTCTCAAGTTTCATGGTTTGTATATTTTCCAAACGCTGACAATACAAATATTTATCTTCAGTCTCAACCTCTACCCTGGACTCCAGACTCTGACTATGCTATCACCCTACTCGAATAACCCATGGGCATAGCAAAATGATAATGCCCAAATAATCCTTACTTATTATTACCATCTGTTCCTTACTACCCAAATTTCCTAATCTCAATGAACCACTTACAACATTTATCTAGCTATGTCTATTTACAATTTAAGTGGTATCCTCTGTTTCATCTATTGCTTTCTCCCTCCTTCTATCCCTAAACACACATAAATTTCATCTGACTGGAAATTCAGTTCTTTATATCTCAGACTAGTTCTCCTGTCTAACCATTTCTCACTTCACTTTCTGCTATCCTAGATTTAGATACTATTTGCTAATTGCTAATTGATGTCAGTGCAACTGACATCAACTTACTCAACTTGCCACCACCTTTGCCCTCCATTAGGTCTAGTTTGGTCTTGGAACCCAATGGATCTATCTACTACAAAATTAAAACAACTTCGCTACCGATGTGTTCCCACCACAATTGGAATAAGATTCTCACTCCTAGGCTTGGCCTACATGGATCTAAATTATAATTATATGACCACTTCCCACCTTTTCAACATCATTTCATAGCACTCCTCCTCAAACACACACTACAACATTTGAAAAAAGAATGGATTCTTTTTTTTTTCTTCTTTCTCATTTTAAAGCCTTGCCAATTGTTCTCTTTTGACAGGGGTACTCCTTTTCTAATTATTTGGGGAATAATCAAAATCCTTCATTTAGGTCTTCGCTAAACTGTTACCTTTGTTGAGACTCAGAAAACTGTACCACAAAATGAAGGCCTCAGAAGCAGCTTCTGAAGCAAAAGTTTGTCTTTGACTTTCTCCTGTCTTTGTTTTCTCAGTCCCATTCTCCTTTGAGGCTAGCTACAGAAACTAGAATCCCTCTTCCCTAAGGAAGCTCATAAAATCTAGAACCCCTCTTTCTAAAAGCCATACATAAAACCTAAAGTTTGTCTGTGTGAAAATTGACCATAATGAAATTATCTGACCTACCTTCGTTTGACTGTAGGTTGTGAGACCCCCATTTTAGAGAGGGTCCTGCCCCACACCCAGGAGGCAGGAATGCTGCTCAGAGAGGCCAAGAAGAATCTAGACAAACAAGCCTTGCTGGGTTTCCCCACTCAGTCTGTTAGCATTATATCATTTCCGTTTTGTACAGTCATATTTCTCCACGACTTTTCATAGTTTGTTGAACCTAAGCATAAAAATGAACAATTTCCCATGTATCTTTGGGTGTTCATTCTGAAGGTTCCTGTGCATACATGTTAAATAAATTTGCCTAACTTTTCTTCTAGTAATCAATCTTCCTTATATCAGTGGTTTTCAGTGAAACTTCAGGGGTCAAGGGCCTTGGTTCCTACACCTTCCATGGTTATAATTTCTAAAATGCTATCTTCTACCCCATTTTATTCCTAATACCATAGCATGCTTTATTTTCTACACACATAAAATATTATTTGAACATATTAATTCAATGTGTACCTTTCCTATTGTAATGCTAACATCATGATGTTTGTAACTTCATCTTTAATGTCTATGATAGTGCACATAGGAGCCCTCAATAAATATTTATTGTGTTAATTGATTAATTAAAAAAGGAATATGAAATGAAATTTTATGCCCATCCATCATGTATATATAATGAAAAATTAAATAACAGTAGAAATTATTTTAATATTGGGTTAAATCTTTTTATAACCACAGATAAATTTCAGCTCATAGAAATTCTCTTTTCTTTTCTCCTTATTGTGGTTTGATCATTATTAACTCATGTAGGAAAAATAACTCTTAAATAAATAAAATATATTAATGGGAGTTCCTTTTCAATTTATTCCAGTATTGTACACCATACTTTTTCATATTTTATTATTTCAAAAAGTCCTTCCTTAAAATGTACTCACATTTCTCTGAAGTAATTTGTATTAAAATTTCTTAAAATGAAAGCCATCATAAGACACAATGAAGTACACTGGAAGACACCAAATGCTACTTGCATTGTTAGGCCAGTTCTGACACGGCAAGCGGTATCTTTCTCTTTAGAATAATTCTTTGATGAGACTGAAATGAGGTAGGAAGAAGAGCAGAGAATGTGGATTTCTTTCTCTCTTTTTTTTTTTTGGCATTTGTTAAAATGTATTTTTTCAAAAACTTGGTAAAGAAATAAAAAAAAAATACCTGTATCTACAAAATAGGAATTGAGTAAGAAATAGGCAATTAATGCATTTTAATATATTTAATTATTAAGTATGATTTAACTCCTGAATTAAAAATGCCACCTGATAAGGATGGAATCAGGATTTCTCTAAATCTCTAGATCTTATCTTTGCTTCTATCTTCATAGAATATTGGAATAAAGTAATGATAGTGGTGGTATTGGGAATAAAATCATTCTACTATCATAAGCAAGGTGAATATTTTCATGTTTCTGAGGCTAGGACTTTCTGAGCAAAGAAAATAGGGACCTGGTTCAAAGATAACCCTTTGAAGTAAAAAAAAAAAAAAAAAAAAAAAAAATCACTGAATACATAGTGAGATGGCTCCCAGGGAAATTTACCTCCCTTAGAGACATGTGTTTACTTGGCAAAGGGGGGATGAAATCCTAAAACTTGGATTCATATCCCAAAGGATTTGTTTACCTATAGAAGATTAGGCTTCTCTTCTCTCAGGAGAGGAGGTTGGCAGCTGGGCAGGCTGCAGCCTATACAAATATGCATATTCATGGTTTTGGGGTGCTTCTCCTATGGCAAATTTTATTCCCTTCTTTATGTGCCAGATAACATATGATACTCATAGCATCTGACCAAGAAAAATGGGGCATGAAGATCCGATGTGGTTATTATTGTGAATGATCATGTTTGATATCTGTTCCAGAAAACATGTGTTAGCTTTCAGAATAAAAAGAAATAAATATGAATATTAAAATGTGTTAATGACTTATTTTCCTTACTCAATTCCTGTTTGGTAGCTACAGTTATTTTTTCTATTTCTTTACCAAGTTTTTGAAAAAAATATATTTGAAAAAATGCCAACAACAAAACATGTTCTCTGCTCTCCTTCCTACCTCATTTCAGTATCACGCAAAGATTTGTTCTAAAGAGGAAGAACCCACTTGCTGAGCTGGAGCTGGTCTCAAAATGCACGTAGCATTTGGTGTCTCCAAGGGTACTTCATTGTGCTTATGATTTACCTCCTTCAGAGGCATGTGTTTACTTGGCAAAGGGGGGATGAAATCCCCCCCACCTCATTGTGCTTATGATGGATTTTATTTTAAGAAATATTAACACAATTTGCTTCAAAAGATATATGAGTGCATTTTAAAAACTTTTTGAAACAATAAAATATGAAAAATTGTCGTGCACAATACTGAAATAAACCAAAAAGGAATTCACGCTAATGAGCTCCACATTTATTTCTCTAAGCTTAAAGAGGAAAGTAATTTGAATACTAGAAATTATGTTGATACCATACTGAAATCTGAAAATGGTGATTACCCAGTACTTTGGTATTTTCTAATAGTAGCCATATTTTTACATCAAGTAAATTCTTATAATTTATTTTTACAATCACTGTGAGTTAAACAATGTTATATTTTGTAAGTTTCTTTTAAGATAAAAGAAGACTTAATAATTAATCTTTGCTCATTTTAGATGAAATTTCCCAATTTTATTTCCAAATATATATGCCTCTCTAAGTAAGTTTCCCAAAGTTTTGGGACTTCTTATAGTTGCTGCTAATATCTAAACTATCACAGTTGATATTTAAAGTTCTAACTTGCCCACAAATGCAAGTGTTACAGTTAGAATTTAGGTAAATATAAAAAATTGAATGTGACACTGTTAAACTTTGAAAATACAGACCCTTTGAAACATTAAGCCTTTGGCATTTACAGAAAATAAAGTTGGATAAGAGTTATGTTTAAATATATTTTACTATTTTATTAGATAAGTTCATAAATTATAAATAAGTTTATAGGTTTTATCAGTATTCTTTCAGATTACACTGTGTTTTTAGTACTTTTTACTCATTTTTCAAAGTAAAGTTATATTCAACACAATGATAATATACTATAGTAGCAGGACCCACTCTGTATTTTGCTTTTCATGGCTCAAAAAGTATCAAAAAGTGTATATGAAACTTAAGAAATGAGGAAAATATATTGTGCTCCCTCTCCTACCCTCTAGCCAAACCACAATTATTTGGGAGCTGGAGTAAATTAACACTTGCTTTAGGATCCACAAGATTGCAATTTTTTTAAATTTAATGAATCTGTCAGAATTGATCAATGTGACATTTATGATTGCTCCCTACCAAGAGAAAGGGTTAATAAAATAATTTTTTAAAGAATTTAAATTTATCTGCTTTTAAGTAGTTTGTAAGTTATCAGGCTAGGACTGGTAATGACAAGTACACGTATACCTATTATGTAGGTTAGTTTATTATTTGTGGCATAAAAACATAATTTTGAAGAAAAGAAATTCAGCTGTAAGGTGATATTAACACAGACTAGACGGAGAAGTAATTTTATGGAATTTAAGTGATTACAATTTTTAGTAGATGGTGGTAAAGGAAGGGATTTTATGAGCAGAGATTTAAAAAAAATTAAGTTATGTAACACAGTCTGGAAATCCCAGTGTTAGTGGCAAAAATTGTGAGTGGCACAAAGCAGGCATAGAATAGTAATGAATAACAAACTTGAACCACGTATGCTAGGTCTGGAATTCCTCCAATTCCTAAGCACCTTTCATTTAGGAATGGGAAACTTTTGGGAAGCGAGAGTAAATAAAAACACAGTATGTGTATTGCCTCTGAGACAAGATATTGAACATAAGGAGAATATTTAAAACACTGTTGCAACAATACTGGTGAGATAAAACTAAGGATATGAAACAGAATTGTAACTATAGAACTAGAACTGAGAGAAGTGTGTTACTGCACATGTAAGATTCCACAAGTCTTGGATGTTGATATTGCCTGGAATAATGAAGATTAAGAGTAAGAAATATGAAGCAAAGACAATAAGCAAATGAGGAGGAGTAGTGGTCTCATCACTTCCAGCATTTTCCGTGATGCTTCTTCTTATTTCAACTGGAAAACAAGACATTTGTCAAGTTATCTTCCTCTGATTTTCTCTTTCTCCTTGTTCACTCTTTTTCTCTTCCAGTCTGCACACACTTAACTCGAACTTAAACATCTACACGTACTTACAGCTTTCCTCATCTGTCCTCACATAGCTGCAATATCCTTATCCCTCAGTTGTAGATATCATATATTTACAGTGCACCTTTTTCTGTTTTCTTCTATTTATTTTATATCTCATCTTAAAAGACCCATACAGTTTCAGTCCCTTGTTTTTTTATTCATGTGTTATTTATTCTTCACCCACTGTAATCTAGTGCAAATCCACCAAACCTACATTTTACACTATGAATTTTTAAATGTTGAATTGCATAGACTCTCAGAATTCTGTAGAATTCTCAGATATTTTCACATAAAGATATGTTCTGCTTTTGTAACTGAAAATCAGATTTGAAATCACTATAGTATTTTACTATCTATTCAATTTCCATATCCTCCATTTTATTCAAGACATCCACTGTTTTTCACTTTGACTTTTACTAAAAATGTATAACTTGTACAATCTTTTTTGTCTAAACCGCTTCCAAAGATATTTATTTTCAACTCAGAAGTATAATCATTTTATTCTCACCAATGCAAACTCATGCAAACCAAACACCCACCCACTCACTATATAAACCAGCTAATTCTATTCTAGCTTTAATAACTATTGTATATTATTTTCCTTCTTGGAGCTTCTTTAGTGTCTTTTTGTCCCCTATAGTACACCTCCATCTGCCTAGTTGTCTTTGAATCATCACATAGGTCTCATGGCATTTTTTCCTAAAACTTTATCAAATAGGTTTGGTTTGCTATCATATTTTCGTAAATCCATGTGCTTTACCTTCTCAGACATTTTTACAACATAAAATTTATACTTTTTAGTAATAATTAATGGTACTATTCCACTCTAAACTGGAATCTGAGATCTATTATAAAGTCTGTTTTTACATGACTCATCATTGTGTGTCTATTCATTTCTCTTTTTATTTGACTGCCTATGGTTGTCGAATCGCAATTTTTGGAAGAACAGATGCAGAAATGCAAAGAACAAAGGAAAAACAAAAGTAAACAAAATACAAAATAAGAAGAAAACATTTAAAAAATTTCCTTCTTCACCTCTTTTTAAAATAATCCCAATACCACTTAATACTCTGAAATTCAAGATTAATAAATATAACTCTCTAAAGTTAAAGTTGAAAATAAATGATTATATAATTGCTTACTCTATAAATGTAGGATGCTTTATTATTCACTCAAGTGTTAACATATCTTACCCTCAAACTCTCTTTTTTATGCTTGTTTTGAACTACTTAATCTATTAGTGTATATTTCCTCAAATGTATCTACTACACCTATCAAAACACATCAAAATTTCCTTGACTTAATTTTTTCTTGCTTTTCTATGTCTGGAAATTTGTTCTCTGCATGTCAATATTAATCTCACATTTTTGCATTTGCCCCAAATACCATATTTTTGAAACTGTTTTAATCTTACCCAATATGTTGTAATCTAATCTTTAAGTAGGTCTACTGGTTCATATGGCATAATGACAGAGCAGCTTGCATAGCAGCCTGGATGTATTGCAGAGCTTTCTTTTGTTCTGGGCTCCCCACAAAACTAGCATGTTTTGAGTCACTCAGTAAATGGGCCAGTGTAACACAGCCAAATGAGGAATATGTTGCCTCCAAAATCCAAATTGGCTCATTAGGCATTGTGCCTCTTTTTCAGTTGTAGTAGGGGCCAGATGTAGCACCTTATCCTTCACCTTAATAGGGAGACCTTGACACGCCCCATACCATTGAACTCCTAGAAATTTCACTCAGGTAGAAGACCCCTGAATTTTTGCTGGATTTATTTTTTACCTTCTGATACACAAATGTCTTACCAAAAATGCACAGCAGTAACTGGTCTGGACCTAGTTCACTAGGTCCCATCAGCATGATTTCATCAGTGTAAGGGACCAGTGTGATCCATTGGTGGAAGAGAAAAGCCATCAAGATCTCTGTAAAATAAATTATTAATATGACATGGGGCTTGGAAGTTGATATTCCTCTGAGGTAAGACAGGTAAAGATGTATTGCTAGTGTCACCAGCTGAAAGAAAACTGGCTCTGGAATTCCTTGTGGACAGGGATGGAGAAAATGCATTTGCCTGATCCACAGCTGCATAGCAGGTACCAAGAGATGTGTTACTTGGTGTAAGTGATGAAACCACATCTGGTATGGCAGCTGCAATTGGAATCACTACTTGGTTAAGTTTATAATAACCCACTTCCATTATCCAAGACTCATCTGTCTCCTGCACAGGCTGAATAGTCAAGTTGAATGAGGATGTGGTGGAAATCATCATAGCTGCATCTTTAAAGTCCTTCAAGGTCATACTAATCTCTGCCATCCCTCTAAGTATGCGGCATTGTTTTTGATTTGCTATTTGCCTAAGTAGAGACAGCCCTGATGGCCTTTACTTGGCTACCATAATAGATCTTACTCCACGGATCAGGAAACCAATGGTAATTCTATCAGTTGCTAAATGTATCTATTCCAATTATGCATTCTGGAAGTGGGGGAATATATGCAAGATGAGTTTTGGGACCCAGTGGACCCACTGTGAGACAGATCTGAGCTAAAACTTCATGAGTCACTCTGAATGAGGGCCACAGTGGTGCTGGAGTATCTTAGAGTCAGTGTCAATTCAGTGCCAGTGTCCAGTAGTCTGATTATTTCCTTTGCCCCAATTGACTCTTACCCTGGTAAAAGGCCATACTTCCCTTTGGGAAAGGCTGGAAGAAATAATAACAGTATAAATTCTTAGTAGTGTACAAGAATCCTCTATTAATGTCATGCCCTTATAGGTGAATATCATTACAGAGTAAGTCTCTGCCATCATCTGAAGATAATTCTTCTCCTCTTGAGAAACAGCTCTTGGCCTAATACTAACCCTTAAAAGAATCTGAATGCTTGAACAAAAATTAGTAAGTTCTCATGTGACCTGAGCCACCTGTCATAAAATAGCTGTTACCTGACCCAGCAAGCCATGAAGTTGGGCATGCATAACAATACTCTATCATCAGGTGTAAGTGGTATATATATGATCGGGCCAGAGGAGGTTCTTCAGGCACAAGTAAGTTATGTAATGAAGTAGCCAAAATACCCATGGCCCCATTCCTGTTACATTGCTTTCCCTCTCCCAGCTTATCCCTGGGGCCACATGAGGAGTCCACTATGCTCAGTTGGTAGAGGCAGAGACGACTTGGCCTGGTTTATAGATGCTACTGCAAAATATGCAGATGTCACTCAAAAGTGTGCAGAAGCTTTTTGCTCCTGTTCTTGTATATATAGCTCCATTCTTGGATATCCCTAAAATATCCAAGGATATTTTGGATATCCAAAGGTATCCAAAAGGAAAATCCTCCCAGTAGGCAGAATTTCAGGCAATTCACTTTGTGCACTGTGCTTGGGAGAAGTAATGGCCAGACATATGATTACATGTCCATTCATGGGTTGTGGCCAATAGTTTGGCCAGATGTTCAAGGATTTAGAAGCGATATGATTGGGAAATTGATTATAAGGAATTTGGGTGAAGAGATATCTGTGTAGACCTCTGTGGATGGGAAAAAAAAGTGAAGAGAAGATGTTTGTGCTCCATGTTTATGTTCACCATTGAGTGACCTCAGCAGAAGACGGTTTTAATAATCAACTGGATAGGATGACACAGTCTGTGGGTATCAGTTATCTTCTTTCACCAGACACACCTGTCATCACACAATAGGTTCATTAACAAACTGGGCATAATGGTAGGGATGGAAGTTATGCAGGGACTCGGCAACATGGACTTCCATTCACCAAGGCTAACCTGGCTATATGTCCAGTGCTGAGTGCCAATCTGCCAGCAACAGAGACCAATAATGAGCCCCTGATATGGGAGCACTCCCTGGGGTGATCAGCCAATTACCTCTTGGAAGGTTGATTACATTGGACAGTTTTCATCTTGGAGGGAGTAGCATCTTTTACTAATTGGAATAGACATTTACTCTGGGTACAGATTTGCCTTTCATGCTTGCAATGCTTCTGCCAAAATTAACCATCTGTGAACTTACAGAATGCTTTATCCTCCCATCATGGCATTCCACAGAGCATTACTTTTGAACAAGGAACTCCTTTCACAGCCAAAGAAGTGCGGGGATGGGCCCATGCTCATTCAATAATTGCTATTACCATGTTGCCCACCATCCTGAAGCAGCTGGATTGATAAAAGAGTGGAATGGCCTTTTAAAGACTCAGGTATAGTGTTCAGTTACAGTTAGATGGCAATACCTTGCAAGGTTCTTCAGAAGGCTTATATGTTCTGAAATAGCATCCAATATACAGTACTGTTTCTCCCTTAGCCAGGATTCATGGATCCAGAAATCACAGAATGAAAATGGGAGTGGCACTACTCACTATTATGACCAGTGACCCACTAGTAAACATTTTGTTTTCCGTTCCCATTACTCTAAGTTCTGTTACTCTAGAGGACTTAGTTGCAGAGATAAGAAAGCTTCCACCAGGAGAGACAATGATTCCACTGATTTAGACGTTGAGATCGCCACCCAGATACTTTGGCCTCCTCATACCTCTGATTCAAGGTCATAAAAGGGAATTATGGTGTTGGTTGAGGCAAATAATCCTAGCTACCAAGGGGGATTGGACTCTTGAGTATTTCACAGTGGAGGAGGGGAAGAGTACATCTGCAATATAAAAGATCCCTTAGGATACCTTTTAGTGTGATCATGCCCTGTGGTTAAGGTAAATGGAAAATCAAAACAATCCAATCCAAGCAGGATCTTCTAATGGCCCAGACCCATCAGAGTCCAGAGTGCTAACCATTACACAGTGGAACCCCCCTTGGCCCAGACCCATCAGGAATAAAAGTTTGGCTCACCCCATCAGGGAAGGAACAATGACCAGCTGAGGTGCTTCCTGAAGACAAGGAAAATGCAGAATGTGTGGTGGAAAAGGATAGTTATAAATACCAGGTGTAACTGTGACCATTTATAGAAACAAGGACTGTCATTATCATGAGTATTTCCTCCTTATTTTATCATGACTGCATTTGTGTGTATATATACATACATTAATCAAGTGCCTTTCTTTTCTTGTCTTTCTTCTTCCTTTATAATGTACTATAAGATGTATTGACTTTATATCAGTATTTAAGTACTAATTTTACATCATAATATTTCAGTCATGGGTTATTAGATGAGTAAACCTCACTCAAGAATAATGTACCTTCTCTTATGGGGAAAGTATTAGTGCATTTCAGTTGTAGGCAAGATAGTTTTATCATGTTAGACAAATTTATGACTTTTTTATTGTCTTTATTTGAAGACTAAATACAGTATAAGGAAATGTATTAATATATGGGTGCCAAGATAACAAGAGGTGAAACAGTGATGCATAATTTTATGTGTCAACTTCACTGAGCTAAAGGATGCCCAGACAGTTGGTAAAACATTATTTCTGGGTATGTCTGTGACATTGTTTTTGGAAACTAGTAGCATTGTAATCAGTAGACTGAGTAAAGAAGATCCATCCTCACCAACGTGAGTGGGAATCATCCAATTCTTGGAGGGCCTGAATAGAACAAAAAGGTGGAAGAAAGACAAATTATTTTTTTCTTCTTGAGCCACAGCATCCATCTTCTCTTGTCTCCGGACATTAGAGCTCCTGATTCTCCAGTCTTCAGATGCCAGATCTTACACCAGAAGCAAATTTATGACCTCCCATTTTCAGACTTCAGACTTGGAAAGACTTGGAATGTATTATACCAGTGGCTTTCCTGGTTCTCTAGCTTGCAGATGGCAGATGGTGGGACTTCTCAGTCTCTATAACATTGTGTGAATTGATTCTCATAATAAATCTGTCTCTCTCTATCTCATTCTTTCTCTCCTTCTCTCTCTCCTTCCCTCCCTCCCCCCCCCTCTGTCTCTCTCTTTCATATCCAATAATTTGTTCTGTTTCTATAGAGCTGCAGTCCCCAACCCCCGGCCACACAGCAGGAGGTGAGCTACAAGCAAGCCAGCAAAGAACCTTCACCTGTATTTACAGCCACTCCTCATCTCTCCCATCACCCCCTGAGCTCCACCTCGTGTCAGATAAATGGCTGCATTAGATTCTCATAAGAGGGTGAACCCTCCTGTAAACTGCACATGGGAGAGATCAAGGTTGGGTGCTCCTTATGAGAATCTAATGCTTGATGATCTGAGGTGGAGCTGAGGTCTTGATGCTGGTGCTGGGGAGCAGCTGCAAATAGAGATTATTATTTGCAGAGAGCTTTGATGGCACAAAGACCGTAATAAATCAATTGCTTGCAGACTCATATCAAAACCCTATCAGTGAGTGGCCAGTGACAATTAAGCTGCATCTGGTGATAGGCTTTATATTGGCAAGTGAGTTGATGTACTTCAATTGTGCAGCTGCATCTGGTGGCAGTCTTTAAGTAAGAACGCGACATGTATTTTAGTCCACCCATGGCCCACCCATTATTTTAGTTACCACTTATGCCCGTACCTCTTTCCCACACTGTGCACTTGTCTCAGTCACAGTTTTTGTAAGCCCACAAGCTAACCCTAGCAAAAAGAGTTAAAAACAAATGTCACGGGAGAGCTTCTTTGAAAAGGGGAAAAGACTCAATGATGAGACAGCAGAAGACATTAAGACTGCCAACAAAATGAAAGCTGCATTTAAAAGAAAATACCAAGAGTCCTACTTAAATTATGGGTTCACTGCAACAGGAGATTCACATTCTCTAAGCCTGTTTTGTATAATATGGAGCGATCAGCTGTTCAACGAAGCTTTAAAACCTTCAAAACGTCTCCATCACATGGAGACCAAGTACCCTGCATTGAAAGACAAGCCTTTGGAGTTTTTTAAAAGAAAAAAAAAAACATGAACGTGAAGAATGGAAGCAATCACTGAGGGATCCGCAATCCATTTGTGAATAAGCCAGGTGAATCGACTTCGTTAGTGCTAGAAGTGGATCAACTGCTTGAGACGGAAAATGATGGTGGCCTTAAAAGTATGTTTGAGACAACTTCAAATCTCCATACATTCAGGATTAAAGTCAAGGCGGGATGTTTTTGGATTGCCCCCAAAGCACTGAAAAGCCTGCTTCCGTTTCCAACATTCTATCTTTTTGAAGCAGGGTATTCTGCAGTGACAGCAACGAAAACAAGATTAAGGAGTAGACTTGACATATGCAACATGTTTCAGGTGTCACTGTCTCCTATCACACCCATATGGGACCATCTAGTTGCAGGAAAACAAGCTCAGGGCTCCCATTGATGCTGCGCTATGGTGAATTGCATAATTATTTTATTATATATTACAATGTAATGGTAATAGAAATAAATTACACAATAGATGTAATGTGTGTGAGTCATCCCAAAACCACCCTCCCTCCCAGTCTGTGGAAAGATTGTTTTCCATGAAACCTGTCCCTGGTGCCCAAATGGTTGGGGACTGCTGTTGTAGAGAACCCTGAATAAGATAGCAGATATCTAAAACTTTCGCTAGTGTCTTCTAAAACTTATATTGTGACTTGTTGTGTAATCATTTGCACATGTATTTCTTTTTTTCTTATGGTTTAAAATTCTTCAAAGTATTGAATCTGGTAAATATATTCTTACATATTCTTAACCCCCCCTTAGACAACTTTGTATTTGATAGTTTTTTCTCAGTTATTCTCATAAATATTTAAAATATAAATGGACATTATAGATGGCTTATAAATTTGCAATGGGTGAGGAGATAGAAATACAAATAATAGCTCAACTTAGAGGTTTTGGAAATTTATTCTATTTCTTGGCATTTGGTACACTACTACTAGTTTGTAAATAGTTATGTCCTATACTTGAAATACTCGTACTATTTGTTTATACTTATCTAGCAAATAGAGATCATTTAAATCTTAGGGTAAAATTTATTTTACAATGTCCTACAAAATACTTGAAATATTTCTTTATTAGTATTTACCCCTGTATCTTAGTGTGTGCTAAGAGAAGAAAGGAATTTCTACACAGAAGAAACTGTGTGGATTTACCATTTTATATATCTCTTTTTGACCAAATTTCCACAGTAAAATCATCTTTAAAACATGTTTAAACTTTTACATTGCATGCTTCTTAGTGATACAAGAGGAGACTTAATATAAAGACATTCTTTACTCAGATAAGATTACACAACATAATAAATGTCAGTTGTTTCTAATTTATATGTTTAAAGTAATCCCAGTAAAAATGCTGACAAGATTTTTGAAAAATAGTTCAATAAGTTACTACTAAAGATCATATGGAAAAATAAACATGCACAGATAACTAGGTAAACACTTGAGCAGAGGAGAGGGATGTGAAGAGAGTTGGCTTGCCATACATGAAAAAATGCAATGAATCCTATATAATTACAATAGTGTCATACTGCTGCATGGGTAGACAAGTAGTCCAGTGAAATTAAATATAAAGCCTGGATTTCACCCCATTACACGTGGAAACCTAGTGCATTAGTAATGCACCATCTCATATCCCATAAAAAATGGCCTTTTTAATAAATGACACTGGGGCAACTGCATAGATATTTGTAAAAAGAGAGATAAAAATTATTCTTACTTCAATTAAGAATAATACGATAAACTTCATGTGTTCACTGTAAAAACAAAACTATACTTCTCCTAAAGGTAAATTTACATGGGAATTTCTCTTTGAGCTTCACATATAGAAATTCTTTACAATTTAATCAAAATTCACAGAAAAAAATTATAAATATTAGTATATAAATTTTAAAGATATTACCATACAATGATAAACTATTAAACCTTGAAAAATATTAGAGAACCCAGTAGAAAAAAAGTTGGAAATAATCTAAATGTCTGTTTATAACAATGTGGTTATAAATAAACTGTTTTATTCACACAAGAGAAGGACAAAGAAAAAAGGTTCTATGAACTAATATGGATTGCTTTCCAAGACATATTGTAAGATACATTGTTAATTACCAGAAAAAAGCTATATTAACTATCATATCAATAAAATTACAACATCTAGTTATTATATCCACTATTTTCAAAAGACTCTAAAATTTGGAGAAGTTAAATAGTTTATCTATGATGTAGTCCTGGTTCTTGAACTCAGGTATATATGATTTCAAGGCCTATATCCTTACATCCATAAAATGCTACCTAGCAATATAGATAACTGGTAGAAACATTGAAATTACTAGAATGTTCAAATAACCAGACAAATAGGCATTGAGTCAAATAGCATTTGGAAGTTTCTAAAAATATTTTATGTAAGTCTATATTTTTTGTAAACTTCTTTCAGATAGCATATGTTAGTACTGGTTTACTGCAGAATATATGCATAAAATGACTTTTTTGTTATTTAATACATTGTTATCAATAATTTATTAGTAAAATATTAGTAGATATATCATTCAATGATTTAAACTTCCATAGTAAGAAATGAAAATGAGCAATATGATACCTGTCTGTAACCTACTTGAATAGAAAGTTAAGAAAAACAAAATTGCCTATGAGATAATTATTCTTCAGTGATAACATAAATTACTGCATTCTGGAGCTAAAGTGACATTATATTAAAAACAATAATATAGTTTGATTAATTAATATCAATCTTTAATATAGCCATACAAAATCACTAAAAAACAGACAGCTATTCTCACAAAGTATTTTAAGCAATTTAAAGAGAATCAATCTGATGAAAACAAAATTGATGACATATCCATCAGTGTCCAGCCAGGAAAGAAATAAGTCCACATATTTCAACAAGAAGTAATTTCATATATAGATGTGATTAAACACATGCACAGACACAAATAATCAGAGTTGAAAATAGCATCAGGATGGCCATACATATAGATATTAGCCAGGCTAAGAAACTGCTACTACCCCTAGAGATGGAAGGACATGGAATGTGGGATTGTTATTTGATCCTAGAAGCCAGGGTGTGGTAGACACTGTGATGTGAGCCCAACTTCTTCTTCAATTAATTTAATTCATTACTCCATTTGGAAACACTGTTGGTAGACACCACTAGTTGCCCTATCGATTATCCATCCCTCTGATAAAGAGAGTCAGAACACAGGTCGCATTCCTTCCTGAGTAGCCCGTATCTGATCACCAGTGTTGAAGTATAAAAAGAGCTGGCCACGTTGGCCCCGCCAGGGCACTTCTGAAGAGATTCTATCTCTAGAACTGTCTCTGAGGAAGGCTGAGGCTGTTGCTGGGCCTGCAGTGCAGGCTACTTTCTTCCTTCTTCTACTCCTATTTGTTTCCCCTTTTCTTCCATAAGTGTTTATCCCAAGAAAATTCTGCACAGTAAAGAATAGCAAATTGCAGGCAAAAATTCACCTAGGGATTGGCTTCCTAGAGAAAGCAATCTGTGACAGTTCACCGTCTGGCTAACAATGAGGGCCCCGTCTATGGCAGCACATCTTACACAAGGGGCAATACAACTAGTAACACTTACACTGCTGTTTGTATGCATAATGATATACACTGATGGAAAGAATTCATTAACTTATGTGGATAAATTTGAGAACTATGGAGGGCAGAAAAAAATATAAAAATAATGTACTTAGTGGCTGTTGCTAAGATTAACTGAGCCCTGGAAGAATATTAAATATAATGGAAATCTAAGTCAGATGAACTGTTAATTGAATGCTAAGTGTGCAACCAGATTCTTTCTGAGTGGTTCACATTGCTTCCATTTCCTACAATAAAAAGGGAAAAATACCTGAGGACCAGACCCAGGACTTAATCAACAGAGTAGCCAAGCTCCAAAAAGTATTAAACTCCTAACCAGGGGAGGTCTGTTCTGCCAAATTCAGGACCTGATTACAAAAGTATAAAACATTGACACATAATGCAAGATAGACATCTAGGCTAATGATCCCCAAACTGTTAAGCACCAGATTTTCCTGAAATCACTGAGCCTGTAGAAATGGACTGACTCTAATTTTTAAGACCTGTTTGTTTTTTTTTTTTTTCCTCTCTCTCTTGAAGGTGATGCAGAGGTTTCTTCTTTCCTAAACAGATACAATGTTCCCCATCTCCCACCCACCTCAGATTCTGCTCTTACACCTTCATCTTGGAAGGACATCTGTGATTAAGATTAACCAACAGTATAACCAAGCCAGCCATGCACTGGGTCTGATAAGGCAAAGCAGTAAATCCCCAAGGAAGCTGTAGAGTCTAGCTGGCGTGTATCAGCAAGAGCCAGGAGAATACATTTGAGTTTGATAAGGTGGGTTTGGGTACCATAATGGATCGTTTATCGAATTAGGAGCACATTTCTAGAACACATGATTTAAAATCCTGTAAAGGACCACATGACATTGTGTAAACTTGATATGAAGATTCCTCCTAGATGTATTGAAAAAGTGATAACCAATAATAAATATTGTTGATACATCAGAATTGCTGTGACAGACAGTGGAATGAGTATTTAAAATGTCAGATAAATGGGCATACTAGAATAGATACATCATGTAAAGCTGGAAAATACAATAAATGATTATGTTCCATTAGAAGAAACAGGGAATACATGATTAAGACAAAAAAGAATTCATTGGTAAGAATGCATGGCAGCTTTCTTTTGTAGACAAAAGAATGATGATACAGGAACTTGATACAGGAACTATGCTTAATGATAGCTGTGAGGATATTGATTTTGCCCTTATTACAGATTAATGCATTAGTCTGCCACAGTTTCATGGATACTAGCAGAGGGCAAGATTCTGCTGGATCAGAGACAAATTCATACTTACAACAAAAGCAGTAGTCAGAGTAACATTAAAGTTATTGTCAAGCAGAAGCAAGTTGGCTCTTTGTCTGGAGGGAAATATGACCTCACTTCTCAGAAATACTAGCTTCATAAACAATCCTGAGAAATGGCCAGAATGAATGAGTACTTACAGTCTTGCAATCTTGACAATTTCAACAATATATGTGGAAGTGTAAGGGCTCCCTGCTGGACTCCATCCAAATAATCAATGTGGATGGCAAGTCTCCAAAACAATAGATTCCAGGTGTATGCAATCACCTTAATAAGTGGCAACTGGCAAGGTCAGACCATCAGGTGGGGGCCTGATCCTTAGAGATTTATAAAGACAATACAGAGCTGGTCAAGATAGTCCCATTCCTCTTAGTTATTTCCTTTTACTACTAAAATATTCCAGATCAAGACAATAAGCAAGCATAGGAAAAGTCTAAAAGTTGGAAAAAGTTGGCAGATTACCAAAAGACCTTGTGTTTTGAGGAATGACCCTGTAATTGGTCCTTGATTTCCTTACTGGCTCCCATATATCTCAGATAAGGCATTGTTGTAGCCTTGAATCCAGAAACTCCAATAGGCAGTGACAAATAAAAGCTCTGACTCTATAGCCAAGTGATTGGGAAAGGGGTGGCCTAACAAAACAGAAAATCTTTTGATAATATCTGCTATGCTCTAGCCAAGCAATGGTAATTAAACCACCTTCCTCCTTCCCCCATAGTTTCAACAAGGATGAGTGGGGGCCTGTATATCCACCTCACTCCTCCCATACCCCATGAATGGATTAGATGTTAGACTTATCTGTCTAGGATTTTAAAGCTATCGTCACAAAATTGCTTTGGTAAGAATTATGAATTCCCTTGAATCAAATGAATTAAAAAAAGGAAACATCTTGGAAAAGATATATAAAGTTATAGAAAAAGGAGCATATGCAAATTTTGAGCTGAAAACTACAATGACAACAACAGTCAAAAAATCTGGATAAGTTCAATAGTAGGGTGGAGATGCCAGAGAAAAGACTCTATGAACTCAGTGAACTTGAGGTCAGGTCAATTGAATTTGCCTAATCTGAACAATACAGAGAAAATATAGTTAAAAAGAAATAAATGTGCAATGTCTGGGAGAAAGAATGTGAAGTTTCAAAAATATTTAAAGAAATACTGGTTGGAAAATCCCCAAATTTAGTGAAGGACATATATCTACAGATTTAAGAATCTGAATCCCAAATAAGATAAACCTTAAAGAAAAAACATGGCAAGACATAATAATTAGCCCCCCAAAATAATAATAAATAATAATCTTGGAAGCAGAGAGAAATGTCAAATTACTTATAGGCAAAAAATATTTTCAAACGGTGTAATTCTCCTCTGAAGCTATGTACCTCAAAGTATAATAACATAGTATACTTCAAGTGGTGAAAGAGAAGACTCCTCAACTGTGATTTCTGTATCTAGTAAAACCATACTTCAGATATAAAGACAAAATAAAACACTGTCAGGTGCAGGAAAACTAAGAAAATTTGTCACTAGCCTTAAAAAATAACTAAATGAAGTTCTATAAACATAAAGAAAATGATAATAGAAGAAGACTTGGAACTTCAGAAAAGGAAGAACATTAGAATCAGGAAAAATAAGAGTAATATAGCATAACATTCTCATGAATTTATTAAATTATATTAGAAGGTTGAAATAAAACTCGTAAGAATATCAGATGTTGTGTATAATGTGTGCCAAGGAAATTCTTACAATAATTGGGAAAGGTAAAGGGACCTAAACAGAAGTAAGGTTTTTATATTTACTCTACTTGGACAAAACAGCAGTATCAGTAGATCATGTTAAGTTAGTTACGGATACTGCAATATTTAGAGCAACCATTAAAAAAAGTATACAAAGAAACAACTTTAAAAATTACAAACAAATCAAAAAGAAATCTAAAATAATGTTCAAGCAACCCACAGAAAGGCAAAAAAAAAAAAAAGAGAGCAAGAGAGAGAGAGAGAGAGAGAAACAAAGAGATGAGAAACAGAGAAAATAAACAGAAAAATAATAAAGATAAAAGAATATGGTATCTTCAGGTGCAGTGTATATGGGCAGTCAACAAAGGTTATATTTGTCAAAATAAATCAAACATAAATGATCTGGAAGGTAAGTGTAGTCAACTCAGTAATATGTCATAACCCCTTATCAAGATTTTGAATCTGAGCTGGTTTTTGTACTCAGAAAATACTGACTGAATAAAAATCCAGATCCCCAGGAGGAAGAATCTTGTAACATGATAGTAAATGTTAATGTATTAATTCCCACGGTTGTTCTTCAAAGGGACCTGTGGCCATTTTTCAGGGAACTTTGACCTAGGGAAATAGATTTAAACACTACAAGAACAATTGAACAAAAGTCCCAAGTCTACTTTGTTATCCTAGGACTCCAAAGCATTACCAAGGTCTTGTACAAACTTAGGGCTCAGAGGTGTCAAGCAATAAATGCATACCTGACCAAAGTCCAACTCACAGAGGTTCCTCCAAATCTGAAGATCCACTCTGCTTATTTTCACTGGTCATTGAATAAATAAGCCTTCCCCAATGGACTTGTATGGTAGCAGCTATCCTAGTGTGCGTGGCCAGGTGGATACCTCTGAATCTATCCTCCTACTTTAGCTGAGACAGAATATCAAAAACAATATCATATCATTTATAGGGACATTAGCAGAAATTGATGTCACTCTTAAAAGCAAAGGACTCACAGCTAGTGTTCCCTGAAATAGCTCCGTTAATTCACCAGTCTGGACCTTGCAAAAATTAGATGAATCCTTGAAAATCCTAGTAAACTACTGAAAATTAAACAAACTAGTAGCCTCACTTGCAATTATTTTTCCACCTGTGCTATCATTGCTAGAGCAGAAAAAGATACTACTCGATGACTTATAGAATTTATAGAAAGTCCCAATGGGAGAGTTACAATACAGTACTGTGATATTCTGGAGCAAGGCCATGGTATCTGCCACGGAGAGTTATATATTTTTGAGGGAAAAACAAACAACAAAACCAAAAACCAAAACAAACAAATCGACAACAACAACAAAAAAAACAACAAATAAAATAAAAAAAAACTGCTAGTGAGCTACTTGGTCCTGATAGTAATTACCTGCCCATGATGAACCTAGAGATGATCTTTGCATAATTGTTCACCATGAGTTGGGTTTTTAAAGAGCCATATGACCACATCATATGACCATGTGGACCCAACAAAAACCCTGTGGAATATGGCAGTGGTATATCCAGGATATAGTAGAAGTGAGAGCAAAGGGCATAAGCAAGCTTCATGAGAAGTGATTCCAGAAGTTCACGTCATCATCTACCACTGCTGTACCAGTGCCTCACCCTAACCTCATACCTATGGTTGTATGGGGAATCTTTACAAGCAGCTAATGGATGATGGGGAAAATCCTGAGATTGATTTGGAGTGGCTTTGACAGAGAGTAGTGAGGCAAAATCCTTGCAACCTACTGTGCTTTGCTTGTGCAAATGGCCACCTATGATTTCTGGAAAGAGAAGTGATCCATTGTTAGAAAATAAGATGATACATGGTCAGTGACAGATGTCTTGGATGAGTCAGGGGTCTGGAAGGAAAAAGATTGGAGGATTTAGGACAAGAAATTATATACTAGAGATATACAGATTGTTCAATGAAGGATGAAGCTTACTATCAAATATTAATATTCATATAGTACACAATAATGAAGAGGATCTAAACAAAAAGAAATATGCAAAATGACTCAGCTGGTTGACATCAGTCAGTCTGGTCATCAGTCAGTCCAGTGCTGATATGATGGGCACATGAGAGATGTGACCATGATAGCAGAGATGGAGGCCCCAAGGCTGTTCTAGCTACAACTGCTGCTGCATGTCCAACTAGCCAAGAATGGGGACCAATACTGGGTCCCTGATACAGAATTATCTTTTGAAGAAATCATAACTTAGTATATTAGACTATCTAACAAAGTGAGCTAGTGACTCATTATGACAGGGGTAGACACAGAGTATGGACATGGATTTTCCCTTCTTGCACACAAGGCTTCAGCCAGGACAACTATCTAAAGCCTATTGAGTGTTTGATCCACTAACATGTGGTAGCACTTACCATCATATTTGTCCAGGGTTCTCACTTTACAGCAAAGATGTGTGAGAGTGTCCCCATGACTTTGGGATCCAAAACACTACATAGAAATCATTGGCCTAACAGACTGTGCACAAAGGATGTACCAGTTTAGAAGCAATACTGTAGTATCCTTCAGGACAGACTGTACAGTATTATAGATATAATTATACATACACATATGCAGATGCACACACACACACACCCCTTTATAGTGTTATTTTTCCAGTAGGAACCATTGAGTCCAAGAACCAAGGAGTTGGAAACAAGAGTAACTCAACTTATCAACACTTCCAATATTCTGTCTCTCACTCACCACAACTTTGAGCTTCTTAAATTTAAAAGTCTTTGTTCCCAAAGGGGGAACACGATTTCCAGGGGATACCGAAAGAGAGCTAGTAAATCAAGTGCTGTGATTGCCACCTGGGCACTTCCCATTCCTTGTGCCAAGAGAGCAGGTAAGAAGAGGAGTCACCATAAAAGCTGGGGAATTGATCCTAATCATCAAGTAGAAATAAGGCTGCAATTATTCAGCAGAAGGAGTGAGGCTATCTGGCACCCAGGTGATTCTCTGGGGCACTTCTGGGTTTTTGTTTGCCTACAATAGATAGGCAAATGCAAAAACATACTGACTGGATCCTAAGAAGGGCGTGGTCTGAGGGTCTCAATTCTCTCAGAGATGAAGGTTTTGGTTACATTTCTAGGTAATCCATTAGCATCAGCTGATTTTCTTACTGATGATGGAGGAAAGATGAATATCAGCTGTGGCCCTGAGACTAGATGTAGCATTTGGGTTAGGAGTTCAACCCAGTATCATTAATTTCCAACATCTTTTTCCAGAAAGAGAAATTTATGACAATATTGGAGAAGCTGGCCAAGTTTGAGCTGTGCTGTACAGGGATGCACTGCTCTTTGATGAAGGACTCGTCCCAACTGCTGGACATGCTCCAAGTAGAGTCTTCAGCTGTCAGCCCTTCGGGGATTTCCTCAGCTGTCTGTACTTTCTCTCCCAAAGACACGCCTCTCCCTCACAAACCAACATCCAATACATGAAGTCAGAGTATAAAGACAGCTACCTTGGTCCACTCGGGCTAGTACTGAAGTGTCATTACAGCTCCAGCTCTCCGCATGATGTCTGGTAAGACTATTACTGGGGCCATGTTGCAGTTCAACTTCTCTACCCATTCATACTTCCTTTTTCTCCCTTCCACAGGCATTTTTAGCAAGGATACTTTACACAATAAACAATAACAACCTGCATGGTAAACTCCATCTTAAGTCTGTTTCCCAGGAAATAAATTACACGAGGTGTCCAGCGGGAGCTAGAAATGTGATAGGATAGGACTTGGGATCATGGAGGGCAGAGCTATCTGAGAGCAACTAAATTCTGAAAGATAAATCCAAGGCTTTCCCTTCTCCTAGTTCTCCTATTTCCCTCTAAGAGCTTAATTACCAGAATTTGGCCAGAAGCCACTTGACAAGATAGTCTGAGAAATGATGCTGCCCTGAGATTCAAAGCAAACCAAAAGAAGACAAAGTTATTTATCTGAAAGCAAAATGGCCAACGTTTGGCTATGCCAATAGGTGATATGACAAATCCTCAATTTACAAAACATGAAATTTTTGGTCTTCTCGAAGTAGAATAAAAATTTTTAAAAACCCTTTTAAAATATAAATCCCTATTCTCAAAATCTGTTTTAAAGATCTAGTAAATATTCTAGTGTTCATTTTTATATTTTTCTTATGTCTCTATATTTTGTCTTATTTTACTCAGCAAAATCAGAAGCTTCATATCATTTTAAAAAATTTTGTCTATTTGTCCACATGTGTATCTGCCTATCTACCTATCATCTATTTTAATTTTTGACAAAATAAACATAGTATAATGGCTGCTATTGTTGCAGGTGAGCCCTATGTGAGTAAGTAGGAAGTGGCTATCACTGTCTGATTGCTACTAGGGGATCGGATGATAGCCGTAGGTAAGGATTACCAGCTGTGTGCATGAAGAGACAGCACAGCAAAACCACCTGGGCAAAATATACTCAGCACCTAAGAAAATGCTATACCTAAACTCACAGTAAATTAAAAATACTTCTTTTTGTAAGAGTGTTAACATGGAAAGAGTAGAAGAATAATATGACAAATATTGTCAGCTAAAATCCCTACTCTTGCACATGATCAGGGACCCTTTCTGTTGTCTATTTCAGGAATATATAATTTATAAATAAATTTATTTCAATATATTTACTTAACTTTCTTAATGAAAAGAAAATAATACGAGAAACCTAACTGAAGTATTTTACATTTGTCTTTGATTTTTCAGTAGCTTAATTATTGCATAATTGAAAGAAATTAGTTTATTACATGAGATGTGACATAACTACTAATTTAATAACTTAAGGTTATAAACTACAATGGGAGGCTTTAGATACTAATTTTAATAATTTAAATAATCACAATGTTGGAGTTCATGCTTTGGCTTAAAAAGAGTAATCAAATCATCAGAAAATATTTAAAAACAGTATATTTGAGTAGTAAAAGCATAAAGCTTTTGCATGACTACATTCGTAATCAAAACATTTTTGTAAATATACAAAACTATCTTAAAAATTTCTCTTGACTGCATTTAAAATCAATTATTAAATATATTGCCCATAATAGAGTTGCAATATACAGTAAGTACACTGCAGTGTGTTCGAATTTTAGATCAGTTAAAGTATGATATAATTTTTATGGTTTTGAGATAAAGATTTTTTTTTTTAAGAAATATGGGAAATTTTTCAAAGTGATTTAAACTTTTAAGGTAAGTTGGTTGAGATACCCAGGTGAAAGAATCTATATCTTGAGGATATGTGACTAAAGGTTACCTTTTCATCTCATAAATCTGCAGGTGAAATTTAGTCATTTACTAAAACTCTGATTTACAGCACATGTGAATTCTTCTTTGGAGCCAGGAAGTCAAAATTACATTAGGGGCAGGCAACTACAAATAAAATATACTGACCTTCGTATATGAAGATGACATTCCTGACATTCCTTGAGTTAAAGCACCCAATTATTTTTTCTGCAGAAAAGATAGTTGTGTTTTAAACTTTTTAGTTTCTTTTTCTGTATTCTGAGGTTGGTGTGATTTTTTTTTCCACACAAATTATCTATTGGCTACTGTCATTAATATTTAAAATTCTAGGTTTTATTTTTTTACATTTCAAAATTTTTATGTATGTATACAGAAAATTATTTGAGATAATACAAAATATTAATAGGCTTGAATAAATATAAATGCAACAATCCTCAAATACATCTGGAAAATGATGCATTACAATAGTGTAAATAGGTTAATTTATATACCATTTCACATATTTATATTACAATATTAATATATTTAAAATATTTTAGAATGTTCATATTTATAAATTTAATATTTGTACTATTTAAAAATTGATGTACTATTTATTTTTACTCCAAGTATTTGAATGTGAGTTACTTATTTTCAAGAGCATCTCTCTTCCATAGGCTCACATTTTGGAAAATTCTGCTTTACATAAACCTAATCGGTTGATAAGAGTAAAACTTGAAATTTTGTGCATACTTTCCAAGCAATTTTAGTACTCTACAAGAGATAATTCAATCTGATTAAAGTTATTAAAATTCTACATAGGGTGCCTTTATTTTTAGACACTAGAAAATATAATTCAGGCACTGAAAGCATCACTTACTGTCATTTATTTTGAAATAAAAAATAAAGTTTAAAATATATGTATGCTAGGAAGCATTTTTCTTACCAAAATTGTGTCTTATGTTCCTAATGCTTTCAAAGAGTATTTTTTTTTTGTAAAAAACAAAATGCTCTCATTAACACTTCTCCAATTTTCAATCACTAGGCAACAAGTACCACTAGACACTATCAAGTACATACAAATACCAAATGTGATCCTGTTTTTAACAATCAGAAGAAAATCTGTGCAATAATTATTTTGATAAAAATACAATATTATTGATGCTAGTTTCTTTGATAGATATGTGTTAAATACGTATCAAGTGTATAATGTTAATCTAATCATAATGTTCAGCTTAGTAAGGATTATCAGAAGAAAGCAATGTGAGTACCTCACTGCTTTTTTTTTCTTACAAGCTCTGTTCTCTTTTCCAATTCTTATTGCCCTCCCCACATATAGACTTTGGATAAAATTTGCAGTTTTCATAGATCTATGATTATATTTTATGTCAATGATATTCTGTTATATATCTTATCTTTTCTAGACAGCCATTTGTTTATAAGAACAGTCTTTCTCTGTACATCTAATTACATCTAACTTGTTTCTGATTGTTGCATAGTTTTTCCACAGTATATATCAACTACATTTTGCTCCTTCAGTCATCTAGGCATAGGTACCTAGGGTACCTTGACTATTTAGTACCAAAAGTGACAATATGAATATCTTTATAGATATCTATTAATGAAATGTATTAGAATTATACTACGAAGTTAATCCAAGAGTAGGAAACTACTGTAAAAATATACTGTTATTCTTTATTCATACTATAGAAAATCAAGAATCATCAAAATTAAAAATTATTTAACATAAGAAAGTTAGAAAAAATATACTCAAAAAATGAAAGAAAAAAACAAAGTGTATTCAGAGATGAGTTGAAAACTTTAAAAATTTTAATCAACCTGTAACTAATATTCTCAAATATTGTACATATGTGAAGATTATATCATAAAAAAATCACAAGCAATAAATTCTTAGAAATTTAACATAATACATATGTTAAAAAAATCAGAAATAAAGTTTGAACATAATTTGAGAAAGAGAATGAGAGAGAGATAAGGACAAAGAAATGGGAGGAAAAAAGAAATCATAGTTATTAAGGTAAGCAAAGCAGAAATAAAAATGTTCAGGGTTCATGAACAAAAAGTTGCATAAGGAAGGACAGATTAGATACATATTTAGTATATGTACATATAAACAATATTTATTTATGCACATATTTTAACTTGACATATGAAAAATGAGAAACCATAAACAATGTGTAAAGTTTTAGAATTCATTGGTGATTCTAGCCTGAATAATTTCTATAATCATTAACGAATGGAGATTTTCTTTTTAATTCTGTATTTCTTCTACATGGATAGAGGGCGTTTCTATTTTAAGGGAGCGCTTTTTTATTATGCAATTTATTTCAGTATTTATATGTCTATGTATCCATTTCTTTATTCATATCAGTATGCTTAATGGTCTCTTATTTCATTCATTAGGTTATATCCTTTTTCTGTTATTGGTAGCCCTTCCAATCTGGTCCATTGTCCTTTATACATGTCCCCATTATTCTTTGATTACTTCCTTATTTTCTGCCACCACGTGATGTTTCAGGTTTATTTTGTATTTATATTGTCCAGCTCTGGAATCAACCACTTTTCCTAAGGATACTAGATCTTCCTTTTGAAGATGCTTAAACACAAGGCTGAGTGATAATTGTGCTCATTGCTTTTGGGGTATCATTGTTTCTTGGGCATCTTGGTGGACAGAGATAGGAAGCAGATGCATATGTTCATAGTTATTTATACCTACATGTATAAGTACGTGTGATCTCTCTTATTTCAAACAAAAACAGCAGAATTCATTGATGTTCCTCCTTTTCCATATTTATATTTCCTTTCACTGTCAGTGAAAGAAATATTATCGAGTATATATTTACTGATTTGCCAGTCCTTGGTTTCAAAATTGCTCTACCACGGTCCGTGAAAAATAAAACAAAAGTGTAATTAGAGCTTATATATATATATATATATATATAATATATATAATTTTCTTTAACCTGAAAGTATATATACCATATACTATATATATTATATTACTATATATTAATCTATACAGGTTACTATATATTAACTTATGCAGATTATTGTGCTCAAATGTTAGTTTGATTACTTTCCCTATACCCTCATCCTTCGTTGCTGTTATGTAGTTCATTTAAAATATAGTTTGTTTGCTTAGTTCCTCTTTGTATTTCATTTTAAAGATTGTTTTCTTGTTCTTGTTTATTATAATTATTTTCTTTATTTGAGTATGTAAAACATTGTGATCTTAGTTCAGGCTGCCATAACAATGTCCCATAGACTGGATGGCTTCTAAGCAACATTAATTTATTTCTCAAAGTTCTGGAAGCTGAAAGTCCAAGCTCAGGGTGCCAGCATGAGCAGTTTCTGATAAGGACCCTCTTCCAGGGTGCAGACTGCTGACCTCTAGTTGTATTCTCTTATGGTGCAAAGAGAGCTAACTAGTTCTATGGCCTCTTCTTATAAGGGCACCACTCCACCCTCATGACCTAATTACTCTCAAAGTCCCCACCTCCAAATCCCATGACATTGGGATTAGTTTCAACATAGGAACTTTGGGGGAACACAAACATCCAGTCCATTGTAATTGCCATTGCAAAGGCCAAAACTCTATAAAAAGAACCAGTCAGAAAGTGATTTTTCACCCCCTTACTTTTATCATTTTCAACCAGTTCCCTTCCATCTTCTGTAGGTAACCAAACTCATTAGGCTATATTTTATCCTTTGTGGTTTCTTTTTGCAATAATACACATATACATGTATATTTTACTGTCCCTTCTTTTTACCTCCAATGCAGTGGCAAATATCTTTAATAAAAAAGATAGAAGATACAGATAGTGACTAGCTTAAGAATGATTATGTCATATGAGTAGATCAGGAAATATTATTCTGTCAAACCACTATTTATACTGAGAAGGAAGATGAAGACAGAAAGTCCTCTGAAGGACGTGATTCTGTCTATAACTCTAGAATATTGTTGTTCATTTCATATATTGGATATTTACTTTCAATGTCTTGCTAATTGTTTTGGCTTCATGATACTATTAGCTTAGATCACAGAATGTAATATATTTTCAGGGTATGATCTATTATTTATAGTAATTTTAAACCTATAAAACAAATACTATTTCATAAAAGCCATTTTTAGAAACCTTGTGTGAATTCTGATTAGATCAGTATTTCTTGATGTGAATCACAGAAATATGTAATTTAAAGCTAAATTCTATTCCATATTTGCTATCTTATTATTATCTGTGTATATGTTGTCATGATACATAGACAGAAATTGCTTGTGTTTTACAGTGAATAGCAATGTAAATATTAGTAATATAACAAAGAGACTTATGGTAAATAGTCATCAAAAATGTCATTGATTAGTGATTTTATGTGATAAAATAGCTGAATGTTAAATGAAATAGGAGGAATATACATCATGAAAAATAAAATATAATTGAAAATATGAGAGTAAGAGTTAAAATATTTATTGCTTAACTTTAAAATCTTAATACACATTAATACATTTACCTCACCTTTGTTCTATTATTACTAACTAAAGCTATTTAATATATTAACAAGATTTCATACTGATACCTCAAATATGTTTAAAATTTATTTAGCCACACATATTTAATTATCCTATAATACACATAAAATAATTTCAAAATTATTAAATCACGCACTCCAAGTAATAAGTGTATTAATTAATTTATGATAATTGTTTATAGTTTTTTGGGGCTTTAGCCCAAGGTTGCATGGGCCAAATGCTATATTTCAAAATTACCTAAGTTAGTCCCTCCTCCTTGCTTCTGTGTGGTGTGGTAATTTATTTGAAATAGAGTAAGTTGTTTCTATTTGTATTCCATTTTGAATTTTCTTTTTGCTTTTCTGATTTTTAAACTTTTTTAGTATGTGAAACAATAGAGCCTTGAAAGATCTATATAAAATGTATATTCAGTAAATTACTATCATTCCATTTGTTTTATTTTATTATTGAAATATTATATACCATAAAATGTGCCCTTTTAAAAGTGTATATAACCCATGGGTTTTTAGTATATTTATCATATTTCCTTTTCCCAACTATTCTGTTCTATTTTCTTTTGTTTTTTTTATTTCAGCATATTATGGGGGTACAAATGTTTAGGTTACGTGTGTTGCCTTCCCCCTTTCGCCCCCGGCCCCGGAGTCAGAGCTTCAAAGGTGACCATCCCCCGGATGGTGCGCCTCGCACTCATTATGTATGTATATACCCATCCCCTCCTCCCCCCTCCCATCTGCCCGATGCCCGATAAATGTCATTCCTATATGTCCACTTAGGTGTTGATCAGTGAAACCAATTTGCTGGTGAGTACATGTTTTATTTTCTATGCACACTCAATATGAAACAAAGTTAATAAGTTATTCAACTTTTATTTTATACTAGGTATTGAGTCTTATACTTTACAGTTATTACTTCATGTTTGCATACTTAAACCTCATTTATGGATGAGGATTTGGATACTAAGAGATTATATAACTTTTTCAATATATTACTGTGCTTATAAATCATGTTAAGAAAGCAGGTCATATGAGGCCATATCCCATGTACATGGTAAGTCCCAACTGCTGCTCTACTGCCATAATATCAGTCCAGATACTTCAACCCCTCAACTACATTTTTGCAAAAGTGCCCATCTGGCATAGTTGCTGATATCCTTCCTATCCTGTGATCTTATCTTCACAATGTAGCCAAAATGATCTGCTGCAAAACTGAAGTCAGATCATGTCTCATCTCTGAATTGCTACAATATTTCCCCTTTTCAGTGGGAGTAAAATCCAAAGTACTGAATGGGTTAAGCTTTCTACATGACTTTGCCATCCTCACTTTTATGGTTTCATTTTCTAACACTCTGCCTTGATAATTGATATATCAATCACTATAGTTATAAGTCTCACTAAGTACCAATGGGTTTCTCTTCTTTAAAACTATCATTATTATTAATGTAATATTCACCCTTTCCCTATATCCTCATGTTTTTTCACTCTCTTTTTTTACATATCTTAGCTTATTACAAGTCATTTTCTGACTACAGTTCCCTTTACCCTGCCCCAGCCTTTCCTATCATCTCAACCTGTTCATTTTTCCCTGTAGCACATATTACTGAGTGGTATAGGTTAAAATATGTGTATGTAATTCTCCTGTTTCCACCACTAGAATCTCTGTAAGGAATATGGTGGTTTTGTGGACTGCTGTATTCTTGGGACTCATAACATATACTCTTTTAACAAAATAAAAGATTAGGTTTTTAAGGCCCAAAGCTGATTACATGCTATAAAATGTGAAGTAGAATTAGTTTAATTCTCTACCCTAGGAATATCGTAGAAACGAAGTAAACTAAATAAAGAATGCACTAACATCTGCTATTGAATTAATTCTAATTATACTAATGAAACTTGATATTGTCATTTTCTACTACACAGATAATTATATAATAGCTTATTTGCATATGAACATATATGGGTGTACATTAATGGAAATGAGAATCTAATGAAGAGTCACCTGCATGTAAATTATTGTGACCAATTAATCGCATAAGACTACATAAGAAGAATTTCTAAATTCTTCTTAAAATTAATTTCTTGCAGTAAAAAACAGAGGCTGTTAATGCAGCATTCTGTTGCTGAGTGTCTGGCTCGGAATTACAGACATTCATTGTGTGAACAGCTTTAGCTTAATATGGGATAATGAGGATCTTTCAGAAAACAGAAACTGCTAAATATTCAATAGATATTTGTTCACATCTAGTTGAAAGGTAAAGTTGAAAGGAATAATGTTTAATAGGCTCTGACAAGTATTTAGAATAAAAGCATGTCATGAATTACATTACAACCATGGAAATGCTTCCACTGATAAATTGAATATAAAATTCTCTTTATCCCTATTGATTGACAAAAGAAAGAGTAAACACACTTCATATAAAATCTACCTTGACTCATCGATTTGAAACATTCTCATCTACTGAAATTTGACCTTTGCTAATGCGTAGTGACAGATCTAAGCTTGGTATTTTCCTTCTTCCTCCTTATCTTATTTTTCTTATTCTTCTTCCATCTCCTCCTCCTCTTCTTCTTCTTCTTTTTCCTTTTCCTTCTAGTCTCTCTCTTTCTCCTCTTCCTCCTATCTTCCTCTTCTCCTTCTCCTTCTCTTTTAAAATTTATACTTTCCCAGTGTAACATGTGAGAATAAATGGGGGAAAAAAATCAAAGAATTGGCAGAAGGAGACTAAGGAAAAAATATTAATCTTTATTTTCATAAAATTTTTGGATTCTCTTTGATGCTAACTTGTGATGTATGCTATGGGGTGTTTTCAAAAGACAGTCACGTTTGAATTTACTTATATGACAAAATGAAAGATTTTATCATGTAGACCATTTCAAAAACAGTTATTACTATTAGATGAGATAGAAGCTTTAAGACATAATGTGAATATTCTGTACTATTTGGGAATACTCGATTTTGTTATAAACAATAAGAAAAAAATGGGAAGAGTAAAACTCATAAGAAAAGTTATACACAGATAATAGGCAACCTATTTGCTTATAAAATATAGAACATTAATTAGATATATTAAGCATACATAAAAGGTGAGTAAATGGCATAAAAGACTTAGATTCTATAAGATGAGTTAAATGTAAATAAGTTAAATGTAAGAAACAACAAAGCTAATAGCAATAGATAGATAATTTGATGAAATAAACAATATCACTTTTAGATATAAATACATGAGAAAAAAACAGTCATGATTATAGCACTTCTGGGCTGACAGCTACATCTCCCCTAAATTGGCTAGCCATTGATGACACTCAGTATGGTCCCATTCTGCCCATATGTGCTCAGCCCAAAAAATACAGATAAAACTCATAACTGTTCAGCAGGATAATTGGCAAGCTACTGCTATTGGCAAGACATATTTTCACCTATTTTTATGTATCATTTCAATGTAAGATGTGTGTGTGTGTCATTGGCCCAGGCATCTTCCATCTGTTGAGGTCCCTGTGCTCAAACCTCAACTCTGGTCCTTATAACCAAACCATCTGTGGAGAATGTGACAGTGACAGTATAGGGAAGGAGGCAAGTAGATAATAGGTAGATAGATCACATATGAATGTTGAGTAACTCAACATTCAGACAGTGTGATCCTTCTACCAATGTGTACCTTATCATAGGTATATTTACCTACCTAGCACCTTTCTCCTTGCTTTTCTTGGTGCATTTCAAATTACTTTGGTAATGTGTGTGTTTCAATCACCTTAAATCTGTCTGTGAGTGTTTCTGTTGGATGGTACCTGGGATAGTTCACCTGGTATTGTATTTAGAGGCTACCACTTCATCAAGGTAATGCCCTACAGGACAAAGCATTGCTGCCCTTAAACCCTGGCAAAAGGGCAAAATGCATTGGCCCACTTCTTTGGACCCTTACTGGATCCCATTTTCATGTATCTCTCTCTCTCCACAAGCCAAGGGAATGTTCCCACTAAGAGCTCATGCCTCCAATTTGTGTACTATGCAGTGGGTGCCTGAGATTGAAATTCTGAATCCAAATGATTCTAAGACTAATACCAGTGTCTGCGTGGACACTTACCCTAGTTTTATTTTCATAAACAGTGGCCCAAATGATTTGTTTTCAAAATAGATGATCAAAACTTGGTCATATGGACAACTGTGTCCATCTGTGTGTGCTCAAAGTCCCTCAAAGTGTAGGAGGGAGCCAGGGAGGAAAGCAAAGAGGGGTTGAAGGCCAGGGCTGGCACTCTTTATGGTGCTATATTTAAGCCTCGCAATAAAGGAGTCCAATATTTTCAAATTCAAACCTGGCTTCCCAGGACTTCACGAAGGTATATTTGTCAAAGTAGAAAGATAGAATATACTTTATTTCACAATCTGTTAACTTTTAAGTCTTTAGACATATGGTATGTGGGCTGCCATTTGTACCCACTCTTCTTGCAAGTGTTATGGCTGGGCCTGCCTTAAGGCCTTTATTTATCTATATAAAGATGGGAAATATAATAGCATGCAAAAGCAACATGATTTTTTGAAGGAACGGCAGACCTTTGACTAAAATATTACCTAATTTTCAAATAATTTTCTTTCTCTAGCAAATTGGCTTTTTGGATTTCGGAAAACATTGCGACCAAAATAACTGGTGCTTAAGGAAAAGCAGATTGGAATAGATAAATGAGGTAATGGAAACTTTGGGCAGTTTAACTATTAGCAATAATGTTTGCTGGCACAATTAAATGCTTTAGTGAAGCTTTTTAGAACAGGGTCGATGTTGCAACAGTGCATGACTAGGCTTTATTACAGATACAATATGTCAGTTAGTTGTTCAGAAATCAAACTATATTCTAACAGTTGGGCCAAGCAAATCCAGGGCAAAGATTTGTTATTATCCACTTAGATTGCTAATTGTTATGAATTTTATTAGTTGCCTATTCTCTCTTACCAATTTATCCTGTTAATGTTATTTAATATAGAGAAAAATGTGATTGTATGTGTTTATGAATATTCAATTATGCAATATATAAAAGTACTTACTAACCTACTAGTTTTCTTGATGTCTCCTAAAGATGTTGGAGAATGTGGTCATGTTTATAAGAATTCTTTTTCCTGTTGACCAATCTTTATTAAATCTTCAGAATTTTCTTCCTTTCTATAATATAATTTATAATTTTATCAACTGTGGTAAACAAAAATAAATTGAAAACCAGGAAAAAAGTATAACTATGCAGAGAAATACATATAATTTGAGGCACAAAAGGGAACTTTAAAAATTATGAGCCTCCAAAAGTTTTCAGAGTGATTTTGCATGGCCAAACACAAAAGTCACTTCTATGAAGAGGAGTAAAGAAATGATGTCTTACCAACTATTTTTTAAAAAGTTGTATTCTCTATTTATAAATTTCTAAAAACCAGAAAAAATATAAAGAATAATTTTATACATGATGAAAAATGTAAATATAAAAATGTGAGAAACTTTATGTCCTACATTTATCTTGATTTCTAAGAAAAAAATAGGGAATATGAATGAAGTGACAATAGGAATAAATATGAAAGAAAATGTTAGAATCATGTCATCTGCAAATAGAGATAATTTTACTTCTTTTTCAGTTTGAATGCCTCTTTCTTTTCTTATTGCTTTTGTTGTACTGCCAGTACTATGTTGAATAGAAGTGGTGGGAATGGTCATCCTCGTCTTGAAGCAGATCTTAGAAGAAAAATTTTCAGTTTCTTTCCATTGATTATAATGTTAGCTGTGGGTTTTTATAAATGGCTTTTATTGTGTTGAGAATGTTACTTTTATATCTAAACTGTTGACTGTTTTTATTGAAAAAGGATGTTGAACATTATTGAATGTTTTTTCAGTGTCCATTGAGATGATCATATAATTTTTCTTTCAGTCTGTCAAGGTGACGTATCACATCCATTGATTTATGTATCTTAAAACTACTTTGCATGCCAGGGATAAATTCCACACGATCATGTTGTATAATCTTTATGATATGTTGTTGAATTTTATTTTCTAATTTTTTGTTGAGGATTTTTGTATCAATGTTCATCAGAGATATCAGTCTGTAGTTTTCTTGTGAGCCTTTTTCCGGCTTAGGGAGCAAGGTGATCCTGGCTTTGTAAAATGTTTTAGAAAGTATTACCTCCAGCTCTGTTTTTCAGAAAAAATTAAGAAGTATTGGTATTCGGCTTTGACAGTTTAGTAGAATTCAGATGCAAAGCCACCTGGTCCTGGGCTTTTCTTTGTTAACAGGTTTTTAATTACTATTTCAATGTCTTTATTACTGGTATTTCAGGCTTTCTATTTATTTCTGATTCAACCTTGGTAGGTTATATTTTTCTATGAATCTATAATTTCCTCCAAGATTATCTGATTTGTTGGTATATAGTTGTTTATAATAGTCTATGATGATCCTTTTTTATTTCTGAGGCATCTGTTGTAATGTCTCCACTTTCATTTCTGATATTATATATTTGAGTCTTCTCTCTTTTTCTTTTCTTAGTTTGTCTGGCTAAGGGTTTGTAGATTCTGCTACCTATAAGAAATATGTAAGTTAATTTGGATCTCCAAGAGGGGAAAGCTAAAAAAAAGTTTTTACAATGAAACATTTTCACAATATGAAAATGGAAAAAAAATGTGATTTTTGTAAAAAAGAAAAAAAGGACCTCTAGAAAAAGTTCATTTGATCATGACACTTAAAACATTCACGTTGAGCAGAACAAGGTTTGTAAAATGGGGTTGCATTTTTTTCTTAATGTCTTTATTGATTCTATTGGGTCCTTTAGTAATATTAAACAGTCAAATATATATGAGTGATTTACTGTACTGTATATTAACAATGTAAGTAAAAAATAGACAATTATAGAGAATAAAATGGAAAATGTGATTTAACTATTAATATGTAAATTGACTCGCCCCAAATGTTCACTGTTTTTCAATCTCTCCCCTCCCTATTTTCTCTACCACATTGACTCAGTAAACTACAATCAATGTTTCAGCAGCAAACTAATGTTTTATTAGTACTGGGACAATATATGTATATATATATATATATTTAAAGTTAGAAAAAGAACAAAAGTTAAAATTGCTAACTCTGTCTTCTAAAGTAAAGCTTTTTAATCTAACACTTTTGACAAGTAAGAACTATATTTTTTTCTTTCTTTTTTTTATTGGGGGAAAACTACAAAGCATTTACAGTACAATGTTTACAGTCACAATTTTTAGTGAGCTGATTTCCCAAAATATATTACCACTCAAGTTGACTTATCTTGTTACATTCAAAAACCTACTCTGTCAAAGTAGTCC
>CAUYRT010077758.1:0-19233 GCA_963574885.1 Lepilemur ruficaudatus | reverse complement strand
GCCAGAGGTTCACAGGCTCACCGAGGCCTGTCACCAGGCAATGATGATTGACCAAGCCAATGACACTGAGGCCACATGGCAGGATGAGAGCCACTTGAACAAGTACCTGCTGCACCACAAACCCACCAAGGTCCTGTCCCCTGAGTACACGTGTGATAAAGAGCTGCTGGAGTATATGTCCTATCGGCGGCTGATGGGCTTGTCCACCAATGTAAAGCGCAGTAGAATCGTGGTCTTCATGAAGAAACTCCAGGAAATACAGTCTGATGAGGGAAGTTCCACGAAACGGTTCAGAGAGGGGTGATGGCCAGTCGCCCCTCCTCTCCCTCCTGGCATGCCATCTTAATATAAAGTCAGTTTGACAAGGAAGGGTCTAACGCCTCCTCTTTTTCCTTTCTGGTCGAGAAAAACTGCTGAAACCTCCCACCATCTCCCCAGGCTCAGGCAGCCGAGCCCGTCTTCCTACCCCAGTCGCCACCCCACGTACGTTGAGGCGGCCGGATTCCGCAGCTCAGGCACAAGTTCCTGAGTTGCCACCACCCAGAGCTCGTCACTGTGTGCTCCTGACATCCCTCGGGATGGATGAGGTCGGTGGTCTCAGCTTGTCCTGACGTACGAGGGACCAGAATAAGGAATGAGGCTCCTTAGTAAAGTGGAGTAAGTAGATTTGTGATCTTGCCCAGGAATGGCCGTGGAATGAAAATCCAAGGGGCGAGGCATCCCGGAGGGGCTCAGGGCAGGGCGGTGTCCCAGCAGCCTGACTCTTGCTCCTGGTATGCTAGCCTAAATTAAAAGCAGTTTTACCAAAAAGGGTATAACTCTGCTTCCTTTTCCTATCCAGTTGAGAAAAAATGCTGAGGCCTGGCACCATGCCCAAATTTAGGCAGGTACACTACTCAAGTGATGCGTACACCAAAACCCAGACTCCCACACTGTACAATAGATACATGTGACAAAATTCAACTTGTACCCTCTAAATCTATTAAAATAAAAAAAATTTAAATAAAATGAATGAGGAAAAAACTTTTTTAAGAAGGACATTATATACTGATAAAAGGGTCAGTTTATCAAAAAGATACAATAATTACATATCATCTAACATGACCACCTCTTGGGTGGTGTCCCAGGAATGCAAGGTTGATTTAACATTAAAAAAAATCGACACAATTCACCTCATTAAGAGAAGGATAAAAGCCATATGATTATCTCAAATCGGTGTAGAAAGCAATTGACAACATTCAATACCCTTTTCAAAAAGTCTCTTAGCAAAATACAAATTGGACGGAATGTCGTTTATGTGATAAAGCACATCCACAAAAACCCTTCAGTTAGCACGCTGGATACTTTCCCCTAAGATATGGAGCCTGGGAAGTGTGTCTGTTGTCTCCACTTGTATTCAACATTTTCCTGGAGGTCAGCGCAAATGTGAAGGTAAGAAAAAGAAAAAAATGCATACGTATTAAACAGGAAGATGTAATACTCTTCTTTATTCATAGGAAACATAAATGTGTACATAGAAAATCCTAAGAAATGTAAAAAGAAACTACCAGAAATAGAGACTGAGTTAAACAATGTTCCGGCGTACAAGGTCAATATATAAAAACCAATGGTATACTCTATATAGTACCAGTAAACAATTAAAAACTAAAATTTAAAAGGTACCTTTACAATAGCATAAAAAACTCATAAAATACTTAGGAATAATTTAGCAAATGCTGTACAAGACCTATGCACCAAAACCTACAGAACGGGGGTTGGCAAATGTTTACTGTAAACAACCAGATAGGAAATACAGGCTTTCCAGTTTACATATGGTCGCTATCACATTCTTCTGTTTTGTTTTTATAACCTTTTAAAGATGTTAACGCCATTCTAATCTCATTGGCGTTACAAGGACAGGCCAAATTTAGCCCGTGGGCTGTATTTGTGGAACCCTGCTACAAAACAGTATCTGAGGGAAAAGTTTTTTAAAAGACCTACATGTAGGAAAAGTTGTGCCATGCCCATGGACTGGGAGTTCATCTTGGTAGTTGTTCTTTTCAACTAGGACATGGAGAGCTGGCTTGTGGAGTTCCGTGAGATCTTGGTGCCCCTGGGGCATAATGCTTGCAGGCCAGGTTGGATCCTGCGTCCATCTGACGCACAGCTGCTATCCCTGTACCTGGGGATCACTCACGGCTGCAGGGTTTGCTACGCGGCTCATACTGAAGGTAAATGCCTGATAGGAGCGTCCAGACAATGGGTGGTTCCTGCCCTACATCTTCTAACAAAATGGGAGCTCGGTGTGGTCAATGATTGACTTATGAACTGAACCAAAGAAGGCCTCCAAGTAGGCAGTGCCTGCGTTCATTGTGGGGGCATCATTGTACTAAGTACCCCAAGGACTGTCAGAAAATGGTCACAGATGGTGACTGCCCGAGGCAGGGCCACCGCAGTCTGGTGGGTAACTGCATGAGCTCTGGAATCAGCCAGCCTGGGTTCCAATTCCGAGTGGGCCAGTACCATGTGTGTGACCCGAGGGAGGTTCTAAGGCTTCAGTGCTGTCTTACTAAATTTGTAAAACTAAGTGAAGATAAACTGCCTGCCAGGAAAGGGTGTGTTGTGGTGCAATATCCATCTCTCTACCTCGGAAAACTTAGTTGGCCAGCCGGTGACGCTTGGGACACTTGTCTTTCCAGGGCGACCACAAAAAAAGCTACACCTGGGTCCAGGAACTGAAGAGGAGCTATAGAGGTCCCTGGAGGAAGTGGTGTTCCAAGCCTTGACCTACCAGCATGGAGGGGGTGGGGACAGCTGTGGAGGTTAACTGGTGTCGGCTGGTGGTGGCCCGAAAGGCAGAGGTGGAGGTAAATTCACCCTGCAGCACCGAGGTGCCTGCAGACATGGTGCCCTGGGGGTGACAGTGATGCAGGCTCTCAAAAGGCACAGTCTTGAACTGTGGTCCTGCTACACCACGAGGACTGTCTGATGCCAAACACCTGCAGCCGGCAGTAGGCGGGCCAGGAGGCACTGGAAGTCTGCCGGGGCTTAGCGTCTGGGCCTCACCCTTTGCCCTTGGGAGCTCTGTCCTCATGCTCTGCACTGGTCTGCCCTTAGCTGGCACGCTTTTTCTCGGTCACATGTTCCAACACTGTGGCACATCCATCAGGTTGAACAGTGGCAGGTAGCTAGGGAACCTCTCCAAATTCTGTCCTACACTCCCAGGATCCGACAGCACACAAACCGCCCTTTACAGGCAACTTCCTCAGCAAGCCGCACCCCGTCCTGCCCCAGCCCCCTGCCGCACTGCTGCACACCCCTCCGACCTGACCCGCTGTGTCCCCTTCTGGCTGGGATCCTCCCACTGCCCCTGCGCCTCTCCTTGGCATTTCCCCTGGCAGTTCTCCTTGGATCCGATGCATTAACCCTGGTGGTGTACACCCCTAAAAGGCGGTGGTGTTCCATCAGGCAGCCCTGGTGCTGCTCTGTGGGGTTCTGGGTGGACTCTGAAGAAGACACTGCTGTCTGCTGGTACCTCAAAGTGCGTGGCCTCTCGGGAAAGGTGAAGATCCCTCCTCCAAGGCACGAATTAACTCTCCTCCTCTGTCACCTGATCAAGCAGTCCCACCTCTACGAGGCCTGGGCCAGCCAAGCCCCCTCCAGATCCTTGCCTAACAGAGACCGCGATGACACTAGGAGCACAAAGGAAAGGAATATTGAAGGAGGAAGATGATTAAATAGTGTCCAAAAAGCAGGATTATCAGAAAAGATGCCCCCCAGATAGTGGGCGTATACCATTAGCATCTGGGCCCCTAGTGACCAATGGCGTCATCACAGGTTTGGGAGCAGTCCTGGGCCTCTGAACAGAAACCTCTATTCCAGGGACCCACAAAACAGCTTGGGTGAGGATATCACAGACATCTTCTGTGAGATGAGTCACCAGTGGTCAGACCATCCCCAGCCTAGTTCTGCATGCTGGAGGCCACCTGCCTCTTTGGAGGAGCGAGCGTTCCCAGAGTGCAGCAGGTGCGGCAGGCTGTCTGGCCGGCCGTGCTTCACTTCCTGCTGCCGGAGAGGTTGGGAAAGGAAGAGCTTGATGAAGGCCATTAACTCAGCTCTCCAGCCTCATGGAGGTCAAAGAAGATGGCTCAGACAGGAAAGCTTTCAGAGATTCTGGCAAAGAGAAACTCTCCGCTCACGTCTGCCGGCTGTAGGCTCTGTAAACAGAAATTCTCAATGCCACTGCTGCTGCTACTGCCACCGCTGTGGGATGGAGGAGAGCTGCCCCCACCTCCTGCCTTCCTTGTGCAGGGATCGCTAAAGGGCTTGAAGAACTCTGAGTGCCGGCGGAACCCCAAGGTGGGGGAGGATAAAACTGAGGCCCCTTCAGACAGCAGTGTCACTCAGCCTGCTCGTTCTTTCTGCCCGCCGTGCGGACTGCAGATACTTTGCCACTGGCCACTTTCTCCTTGCAGGTTCCGGATGCTACCAGATTAGCAGTCACTAACTCGGCTCACCTGTCGGGCGGCTCACGCTATCTGCCCGCGTACCTAGCCCTGCACCGGACATTGACCACGAAATGAGATGCACAGGTCCTGACTCTCCTTTTGCTGTTCCTGCTGTTTCTCACTTTGGATTCCGACCTACACGCAGTGTTCCAAGTAATAACGTGAAGAGAGGCCCTATTAAGTGGTATTTCACTTAACAATGAGTCTGGAGACCCTTTGCATTCCAGTCCCTCAGTCATAATTGCAGGACCTTCTACTTCTGCCTTGCCCACACATCCCGGAACGCTCTCCCTCTCCTGAAAGCCCGCCTCCTGTGCGGGTCATGTGCACCTACACAGAGTCACGTGCACGTGTATGCGTAGATTCGCCTCTTCTTCTTACAGACCTCTCCGCAAGTCGCTTCCACCAGTTCCCTGTGTTCACAAGCCAACCCATCACTGCTTCTGCAACCACTTCCGCCGCCCCAGTCAGCCTGTCTGCAGACTGGACTGTCCGGCCCGCTTTGGACTTTGTCATAACCAATACGGACACCACTCTGCCTTCCAGGCTTTCATCTTCAGGTCTCCACCAGGATCCAGTGTGAGCTTCCTCCCATTTAACCAGGCCCACGCTAGTGTGGAGCAGATACTCCCCGCAAAGGCCACAGTCTCCACCAGCCCACCTGCTTTTATGGTCAGCAGCCCTACCTGAACTTTCAACTTTCCCTTTGGGCCGGGAAACACCTGCCAGCTGACATCTGAGCGTCCTAACAGGCTGCCACAGAGAGCCGCTCTCCACCATGCCCCCTCTCTTCTGGCCCACCTAGCACTGATTCTGCAGTTGCCTCCACCCCAGTAGGCAGCCCCTCCCCAGACTTGGTATCCAAGCCTGCCTTTGACTCTGATGAAATCGATATGGATGCCACGCCCATTCCCCCGTCTCTCCACGAGCTTTAACAGCTCTTTCCCGTTGAGAAACCCGGCAGCCCCGAAAAACCCTTCATACTTAATCTCTACTGCAGCCACGGAACCCAATGGCAACACAACTCAGTCCGCTTTTTTGGGAATCTGATACCCCTATGTACACCTTTGCCATCCCTGTCAACGTCCAGCCAGCCTATGGTAGTGCCTAGGTTGTTTTCCCCATTGGTGTGGCCACTCCTTCTTGCCATTGAATGCCACCAGCATGCGCAGCACTGAGGGCTAGTCCTCACCTTTTGCCAACTGTAACCCATACCCGTTTTTATTTGTGGGATCGGCAGCTCTTACAGGTAGTGGCAGCTTTGGGGTCATTCCCTATATCCCAGATGTCACCTCCATGTCTAGAGTACTCAGCTTTGGGGCAGAATAGTGAGGGGACACCCAGAACCACTGCTCATGATGGGGGAGGCTTAGACCTGAGCATCAGGGTCCTGTTGGCCTATAGCATCCCTGTTGCAATCAGACAGGCCAGCCTTGCTGAAAGCAAATATCCTGGGAAACATTTTCCTTCCTGCCTATCGCCACTGCTGCTGATGCCAGCCCAGCCAAAACACGCCTACTGCTACTGGAAGACGCAGCATCGCTAAGCAGGAACGTGTTCCAGAAGACACATCTGTTCCCCCTTGTGTTCTGATCACCCAGTACCTGTCCAACCAGAGGACATCTGCTACAGCGGGAGAGGCCAGCACCACAGCTGTGCTGGAGATTCCGACTTCCCTTCCTGCCTATAGTCAGAACACCTGGGGCACCTCAGCCCAAAGTACACCTCTGCGGTAGAAGGGGCCAGCCCTGCATCTGTGCTTGGAGGCCTTTATGTTCCTACCTACAGTCAGAGCACCTGGGTCCCACCTGTCCAGAGCACAAGGTTGCAAGGCAGAGGGAAACAGCGTAACCGTGTTTGGAGAGCCTTCTCTTCCTACTATGGTCTGAGCACTTGGGCTCACCTGGCCAGAGCAAACCTGTTACTATCGGAGAAACCTGCACCGCTGAGAAGACGTGCCCGCCATGAGATACCTCTGTTCCTTCCCTCAGCCTACTCGTGCTGTTTGAGGCGCTGCCACCAAAGCTGTGATGGGACACGCTCCGGGCAGAGCACCTGGGGCACACAGTGGAGGGCACAGGTGATCCAATGGGAGGAGGCAGCCCCGTGCTGGGCTATGGGATACTTCTGTTCCCACCATCATTCAGAGCAGCTGAGGTGCTCGTGGACAGGGCACACCTGCTACAGTCTCAGGGGAGAACACCACACACTTTTAGGAAGCCACTTTTACACCTGCATTCATTCAGAATACCTGGGCCCTGGACAGAGTATCCCCTTTGAGTTAGAGTGGGGAAAACCACTGAGGAGAGACCTAAGCTTCAGCACTTTTGCTGATATCTTTCAGAGCAAATGTACCTCTGGCATGAGGACGGCAAGCAGCAGTTTCACCTTGGGGGCACCTGGGACACACGCCCAGGGTTTCTTTGGAGACGGAAGTGTTGGATCACCAACCACTCACTTTCTTCTAATGAAAGAACCAACATCTCAGCAACTATAAGCAAAAGTTAGACAGAAACGGTGGGTGACCACCAGTTGCCACGAATGGGCCTTGCTCTCCTGGGAAGAGGCTCAGCCCTTTCTAGTTACATCACACAAACTTAACCTGCCCTCTCTCGTCCGAGAGCAAGCTGGAGGCCCAAGACTTCAGGGTGTTTGCGTATGTGTCAGAGGGTATGGTTTTGGATGAGGCTGATCAGAAGTCAACACACTGGCCTTGAGATGTTCCACTGTGGAGAGAAGAAAAAGATGAGTAAGTATCCACGATGCCATAGCCGGCTGTGCCAGTCTTCCTCTGCTCTTACACTGGCAGGACCCCCTGCCGCCTCTGGCTGCTCCCTCTGCCTCGCCCATTTGCCACGATGGGCCCTTTTCTTTCTTTCTGAGATGGATAAACACGTATGTACACAGCCCTGTTTTTGTTCACTGATGCTCTCTGCTCATCTGTCTTTGCTCTTTCACTCAACGGCGGAAGAAGAATTGACTTGCATGAGTGGAGATGTGTTGAGGCAGACTCAACTTTGCAGAGTTCTGTGGTTCAGATGTGGCATGGCCACACTTTACCACATGCCGACATCTGAAATCTCTGTGTTTTAAGTGTAAGGGGCAGCAGCCATGGGAAAGTAAAGTTCAGAGGAGGAAGGCATGGGTGCTCCTCCCCCGTCACTTTTGCCTTGGCTGGGGGCCGGCTCAGCCCTGATACATCTTAAGAAAACATGCTCGACAATTTTGGTCTTTTTTTTTTTTTTTTTTTTTTTGAGACAGGGTCTCACGCCATCACTCAGGCTGGAGTGCAGTAGTGTCATCATAGCTCACTGCAGCCTCCAATTCGTGAGCTCAAGCGGTCCTCCTGCCTCAGCCTCCTGGACTACAGGCATGCGCCACCATGCCTGCCCATTTTTTTTAATTCTTTGTAGAGAATTTAACACCGTTTTAAAAAATCAGCATGGAAAGAATTGGAAGGAACATCCTTTATATGATGAAGCACGTCTACAAAAGCTTTCAGTTAATAGCACACTGAACACTTTCCCCCTCAGATCAGGAGCTGGAAAAGTTTGTTTGTTGTCTCCACTCATATTAAACATTTTACTGGAGATCACAGTAAATGTAAAGGGTAGGAAAAATAAATGAAATCATACAGATTAAAAAGGAAGAAATAAAGTGCCTTTACACCTAGCAAACACGATCGTATGTGTAGGAATAGTACCCAATATACAAAAAGACTACAAGAAGAAATGCCAGTGTACAAGGTCAATATAAAAAGGCAATTGTTCTTTCTGTATCCTACCACATACCAATACATAGATAGATATACATACATGTATATATACACATGTGTGTGCATACACGCACACCCACGTATACACATAAACATATATCATGATAGTGGACTGAAAAATTAATATGAGCAAACTGTCAATTTAAACCAGGACCCAAAAGCTGGTCTATGAAATTATTATAAGAGATATTGTTGTCTATGGGTCATAAGAAAGGCTTTTGAGCCAGGATAGATCCTATACCCACCTGATGTGCAGCTCATGTCCTGGCCCCTAAGGGGAGATGACCACATGCAGCTGTGTGGCCAGCGGCAAGACTCAACTAGAAGAGAAATGCCCCATGTCGCTGTGCTGACAATTGCTGGTCTCTGCAAATGTAGAAGGCAGGAAACAAAAGTAAAAGGCATGCAGATTAAACCAGAAGTAAAACCGACTTTATTCAGAGCTACATGATTCACAGGAAATATCATGTGTATGTAGAAAACCCAAAGGCATCTGTAAAGAAACTACCAACAATAAAAGGTGAATTTAGCAAGTTTCCAGTATACAAAACGTATGTGTGTATACAAGTACTATATATACACACACATATATTTTTATGCATTTTGTGTATACTGCCAGTGAACTCTTGAACACTAAAACTTAGAAGACAACACTCAAATAATATTTGAAAATCTCATAAAATACTTAGGAATAAATTTTAAAAAGCTAAGCAGGACTCTGCAGGGAAAACTACAAAACAGTAGTTGCAAACTTTCTCTGGAAACAGCCAGAGAGTAAATAACACAGGTTTTGTAATTCACAGATGGTCTTTGTCACATGTTCTTTGGGGGGTTTTGTTTTTGTTTTTAATTTTCTTATCATCCTTTAAAGATGTTAACATCATGATTTGTATTTAATAGCCCAGCAGCCTTACAAAAACAGGATGTAGGCCAAATTGGGCCCATGGGCCATAATTTGCTGACCATTGCTATAAAACATTGCTGAGAGAAAGTTAAAAGGTCTCATGCAGTGGACTGGAAAAGTGCATATTGGTAAGTTGTTGGTGTGGGCCAGGGCCCTGAAATCTGGTCTATGGAATTCCTACAATTCCATACTGGTGCCCTTGGAGGCTCAAGGATATGGAGCCAGGATGGGTCTTGCACCTGCCTGACACGCCATCTCCTGCCCTGGCAGAGACAGCTGTGTGGTTGGCCACAAGGGTCAGTTTGAAGAGCAATGTCCTATGGGGTATGTTGAAAATCAGCAATCTCTGCCCTACATCTTCTGAGGAGACTGGAGTCCAGCATGGCCTATGGTCAACTTATGAGTTGAGCCAAAGAAGACCTTCTAGTAAGTCGTGGCTGTGCTCGTTATAGGTATGCATGGTGCTAAGTACCCCTAAAGACTATAAGAAACGGTAATACACTATGCATACATGATAGGGTGGTTACATCCAAGAGCTCTGGAATCAGACAGCCTGGGTCAAATCGTGGCAGGGCCATTACCACCTGTGTGAGCTGAGGAAGGTTCTAAGGTTTAAATGCTGTTTTATCAAATATGCAAAAAGAAGTGAGGAGGACCTGCCTGCCAGGCAGGGATGTGGGAAGCAGCATCCAGAAGAGTCTGAGCACCTGGTCTCCACGTTAGAAACCTTCAGAGCCCAGATGCTAATGCTGTACGTTCATACCTTTCCAAGACAACCACAGAGAAGTCCTGCCTGGCTCCAGGACTTGGATGCAGAGCTTCTTAGAGGAGGCGGCATCAGGAGCCCCGAGCTACCTGCATAGGGAGTGGAGGGAGGGTAAACGGCGTCCTCTGTGGTGGCTGCCTGAAAGGAAGGAGCTCGGGGCTCTTGGCCCCAGCTGCTCTCCTGTCCCCTTCCCACCTTAGCACAGGTGGCAGCGGTCTCCCTGGCTGCCTGGGGGAGTCCGGAGACAGCACCGCCCACTCCCTCCCTCCCTGCCGCTTTACGTGTTAGCCAGCTCCCTACCCTCGGAGGGTCTGGGTTGCTCCTGCCTCTGGCTTTGGGCAGAGCATGCTTCCAGAGACCCCAGGGCAAGGGCTGGCACACGGGCTGCCGAAACTTCCACCCCGGGGCCGGGTCCTGAGCAATCTCCACTGATGGCAGCCCGCTGGGTGCCCAACGCCTGCAGCCAAGTGGGCGAAGGCCCGTAGCTCAACAGTCCGGCTGGGGTTGGGCCGTTGGGCCTCGCGCTTTGCCCTCCGTTGTCTTTTCCTCGTGCCCTCGGCTCGCGCGCCCTTCCTCGGCCACGTGGTCCGACGGCTCCTCGCCCGCACCGGGCCGAACGCGGTGAGCTTCGCCCAGAGGAGCCAGCAGCGCACGGACAGACAGCTCTTCCCCGGGGCGACTTCCTCCACAAGCTTCGTACCCATTCCTTGCCCCCCGTTTGGTCTGGATCGCGTCGCTGTCACCGCACCTCCCCTGGCCCGCTGTTCACAGTTCCGCGCCCTTACCCCGCGACGACCTCACCTCTAGCAGGCAGGACCGGATCCTGCAGGCGCCGCCCTCCCCTCTGGGGTCCTTCCCTCCATCCAGGCAGGACTCTCAAATGAGGCTGGTGCTGTCTGCTGGGAACTCCAGGATGTCCCTCCACTCAGGACAGTTAAGAGCTTTCGTCCAGGGTGCAGATGTCTCCTCCTCAGCCGCTCTTTCTTGCTCTGGGGCCACCCCTAGTAGGCACGACACTGAGAACTATTGTCCACTCTTTGCCAAAACCAATCCGTACCCATTTGTATTTGTGGGATCTGCAGCCCTCCTAGGCAGTGGCAGCTTTGGGGTCGTTGTAACTTAATTAGAGCCTACAAAATTTAAATATCTAATAAAAAGTTAAACTAAATTGCTGTATCAGAGGACAGAAACATTTTTCCCACAGATGTGTTTAATTAGTCTTACCGTTATTACTAATTGCCACTATTAATTAGTCCTATTAACGCTCTATTAAATAATGGCATTTCTGTAACAGAAAAGTAAACACTGCAGAAAGGTAATTTCAAACACCCGTTTTTCATATTTTTGTGTTAAAGTAATAACACATTTTAGTATATACTATCATGGTTTTGTCTGGTGTGGCAGTGACTGTACTGGGTTGGCTCTCTAAAAAGCTGGTCACCTACTTCGGGCCTCAGGTGTCGCATCGGACCACGACTGGCCGCTCAGACGCTCACGGCACCGAGGTCAGCACCATCAGGTCAAGTTACCAGCTCTGCGAGCATCTGCGCCTGCGCGCCTCCAGCACCAACGGGAACGCCCAGAAGTCTCCGGGCCCGGGGTGGGCGGCTCTTGTGGGCGGGGCCGCGCGTGTCCGTCGGTTTTACGGCTCCGGACTACATTTCCCACAGGCGACTGCGAGCAGGCCTGAAACTACATTTCCCAGGGGCCACTGGGGCAGACCGGACCTCTTTCTAGCGTTTGTGATGGGTGGCTCGGCAGCGGGCTCTGGGGGCTTCTGTGAGAGGCGAAGTCCTTCAGAGGGAGGGCTCAGCAGCCCCGGGGATGAACTCGGGTTTCTGCGGAGGAAGAGAATTAGTGCAGGCAGTAGGGGAGCCTCTGTGCGGACGCGGGCGGTGAGCGGGGGCGTGGACGAGGGTCCCAGGCCCGGCTGTGCGGGAGTGACGTGGGCAGGGAGCGCGACTGTGCGCGTGACAGGGCCGGTGCGCGGCCTCCGCGTGAACCTGGGTTATTAAATATTTTGGTGTGCATTGCCCCTTTTTTTTTGTTCGCGGGAGGGTAGGGTTCTGTTTTGCATCTGCAAGATAGAATGACACTGGTTGATTATGTAAAGGAGTGAAAGACTCTTCACTTCTTAGTTTAATAAAGGAAGCTGTAGACGTCACACCCTGTGCACGCGGCAGGAAGAACAGGGAGTGCCAGTAAGCCTCTTCTTTTTGGAAAAAACCTTGTAAGTATTTACACTCTTTAAGGGTTACAGCAATGTCGTCTAAAAATTATCAGTGCGGGAAAAAGGACTTCCAAGGATCTGTTGTGCAAATCACTGTCCTAGTGACAATATTATATAAGAGAAGAGAATAAGATGATATTAGTTATAAACATTTTCATCCATCTCCCTGTTGCACAGAAAGAATAGAATGCAGCCGTTTGCTAATATTCTCAATTTTGCGTTATGGCAGAATGGTGGCGCTCTCTCTAGCTGGTAGGGGACAGGAAATTTAAATGTCAGAGAATCTTTTCTGTTGTTTTCTGAAAAGAAGAGTTGCATTCTTAGGGCAAGGCTCTAAATTTTTTAGTTGGAATTAAAAGAAAGCATGCATGTTGTAAATGAAAAGTGAAACTGTTTCTTTTTTAAAAAAATAAAGGCCATATAATGTTCTTCACATAATAACTTCAATACAGTAACCCCCTTACGCATGTTTTCGCTTTCTGAGGTTTTAGTTACTCTCAGTGAACCCTGGTCTGAAATTATGTGAATACAGTACAATAAGATATTTTGAGAGAGACCACATTCACATAGCTTTTATTACAGTATATTGTTATGATTATTCTATTTTATTATTGTTCATCTCTTACTGTGCCTGATTTATAACTTTATCATAGGTATGTATATGTAGGAAAAAACATAGAGGGTTTGGTCAGGCATCCACTGGGGATCTTTTTTTAAAATTTATCTTTATTTATTTTTTTTAGAGATTGTGTCACACTCTGTCATCCAGGCTGGAGTGCAGTGGCACGGATCATAGCTCACTGCATCCTCGAACTCCTGGGCTCAAGCAATCCTCCCACCTTAGTCTCACTAGCAGCTGCTACTGCAGGCCCACCTGCGATCTTAGAACACATCTCCCCTGCAGATAAAGGGGAACTACTGTAATAAGAGCTAACTCGTGTTCAGCAGTGATTCTCTAGGGTTTGAATTACTCTGTTCTTCCCCCAGATTTTGTTGAGGGTGGTTGTATCATAGTTTGGAAGTTGACATGGAAGGACAGGAAAGTTTATTAATTTATATCATTGGGAAAACTAAAGCCTCCTTTTCCTCTCAGCTCTGGATTTTCTAGAGTTTGAGCTTCTCTGGTAGAGGAACCCCAAAAGAAGACTGATCAGTTTTTACATTTCTACAAGGATGGCCCAGGTAAGTTGGCGTTTCTTCTTGAAATATTGGAAAATTTTTAGATTACATGGGTATTGAAATATTGAAAAATTTTTAGATTACATGGGTATTTTCCTTGATTAACCTGAAGCATTCTGCCTAAGAGAGCACCATCTGATTACCTGCTTCTTGATTCTTCCTCTGTGGAGGAACGATGCCACATAACTGTTCCCTGCTTGTGGGGTCCTCTTTTATAATCGGTGTTCATGAATTCATTGAGCAAATTACTGAGCAGGTACGATTTGGTAAATCTTTGCTGAAGGGCTGTGATTATGCCACTGTGGAAAAATTTTTTATCAATACAAGGAAAAATACTTAGATCATGACAAAATGATCTTGAAGCTTGAGGCTTAATACATTTTTGTAATGCCTATTTCTTAAAACAGATTTTATTCTACACTTGGAGAAAAAAATCCATAACTTTTTTTTCTCTTAAAAGGAAAACAATGTAGAGACTAATAGTTCTTGAGAATTTATTAGTTGGATACCTAGCGGGCAGTGTCTCTGTATGTGCTATGTTAGTTAATAGGGAAACTTGGATTATTTTATCCATTTTCTCCCCAGGTCTGGAGTATTGTGGTATCCCACAACATGTAGAAAATTTTGCCCATAGCAACAGGATTCTTCTGGAATATGCGAATACTATGCTTTATTCACTTTCTATATCATAAGCTTCCAGCCCTCTTGACTGCTATATTATTTCTCTCTTCCTACATTGAAACTTTTTATTCCCTCTCCTTTCACCTTGAAAATGTTTTCTTTAGTTTCACCAGAAATACGTGGGTTTGCAGTTTCAGGGATCAGTGACCTTCAGGGATGTGGCCATAGTCTTCTCTCAGCAGGAGTGGGAGAGTCTTGATTCTACTCAGAAGGACTTGTACAGAGAGGTGATGTTGGAGAACTATAGGAATTTCGTATCAGTGGGTAAGTTTACTTTTCTCAAATAATTTAGAATCTGCTCCCTGAAACACTTTCTCCATTGTAAATTTTAGAGCTATCTTAAGCTGTGAACACAAATTGTTCTTGTTCCCAAAGAAATGGCTTGAGCTTTGTTAGGTCAGAAATGGTGAAATGGCAAGATTAGAACTCTGGATTGTTTGTTGCATAAACATGGACAATGAGGCCAGGTTTTCCTGTTGTGTTTATGCTCAAAATTGCTCTGAGTGGTCTGTTAAAATTTGACATATCTGCAGGCAGAACAGCTAGACAAAGGGTCTCCATTTGTTCTGTCTGAAGAGCCTATACAACTTACATACGGGTGGATTGGATGAACAGAAATCATTTAAAACTAAAGTTACTTCATTTTATTTCCTACAAAATAATCTGATTTGGGTGTTAAAATCGATAATCTGTGAACTCTGCATTTAAGATTAAATGCAAATTAAGTCTGTATCCTGTAGATATAGATGTCTAAGGAAATTTGGGGGTTTTTTTCTTAATAAAATAACAATAATAATGTTAGTGACTCACAGTGTACTTGCCGTATACCAGTTCCTGTTCTCAGCTCTTTATATATATTTGTATTGACTGATTTTTATCCTCACAAGCACCCTACAGGTACTATTTTTACAACCATTTCAGAAGAGAATGCTAAAGCACAGAGTGTCTGAGTGAGTTACCCAAGGTTATGCGGCTGTAGGTGGCAGAAGCAGAAACTTGAACCCAGGCACCTTGGTTCCGCAATCTGTGTTCTCAATTATAATTTCATACTTTCTGTCAAGACACAGAAGAGACATAAATATACATTTATCTTTATTTATTTTTAGATACATAGATAGATTTCATTTAAAATAAGACCTTTTCCCTATCTGTCTGGTTTTATGAATCCCCTTCTCTAAAGTAATTATCAATGTCATTTTGACCTTGAGTTTATTGCCAATTTAATCAAAGGTCAAAGGATGTTTGAACTCATGTTTTATGTCTTTTCTACATTGTGTGGCATTCTTACCTTGTAAGCAGGACATTCCCTCTCTAAACCCCATGTGGTTACCTTATTGGAACAATGGAAAGATCCTTGGATGACAGTGAGGAAAGATCAAAGAAGACAGTCTACAGGTGAGTAAGAGCATGCCAGGTAGGGATGCCATCACTGCTCGAAACAGCCCGGGTGCTCCCTGAGTTGTTTGGAAGTCTCCATTCAAAGGCTCAGGGCCTTTGTAGAAAAAGCCTGAGACTTGGGGAAGACGCAAATATCTCACCAGCCTTTCCAAAGGAACTTCACCTTGACCCATGTTAACACGCAGTCACCTTGTCTGATTTCCCCTTCGTTGCATTAGGAGCTCACTCTTTCCCAGGGCAATCTGCATTTTGAATTTGACTGTTTTGCACTGAGATTTATTTGTATATGCTGGGATGATAATATTTGAACAGAGATAAGAACAAGGAGGGCTCAGGTCGTGTGATTATGTTGAACGTTCCAAGCTGATTGAACAGTGTGTGCGGATACCTTGCGGTGGGAATGAGCTTTGTGTGTTTCTAGAGGAATGAGTAGGGTGGGGCAGAATTAATAAGAGGAGAGTAAGAAAAACGGTAGAATGTGAGGAGGGGCCAGGTCCCATTGTAGTTTTTTGTTAATTGTCAAGAAGTTGCATTATTTTCTAAAGCGACTAGAAAGTATGATCTAATTTATGTTTTTCTGATTTTTAAATTTTAAAAAATTATGTTAAATATGAGACAGATGCCAGAAAACCACGTAAAAATGTACAGCTTGATAACTTAGTATAAGGCACATACCTTTGTAACCATCACCCTGGTCAGAAGATAAAACATGATTATGAAATAACATCAGGCTTACAGAAAAGTTGGAAAATGACATAAAGAATTTTTATATACTCTTCACCAGGATTCTCCAAATGAGGAGGTAAGACTCTTCCGACCACCCCTTAACGCTTTCCCATGCCTCTACCTGGTCACAGCCCTCTCTCCCCTCCCTGACGAATCACTTCCAGTCACTTCAAACCTTACCACACTGCTTATATACTCACTCCCAGGTTCACCTGCTCTTCTCAAATTAGCCTGCTGAGCTATGCAGTGAGTACTCATTGGTTATTTTGGGGTTCTCAGGTCAGATACCCCCCATTGCTCCCCTCAGCCTTTTCCTGCACAGATGCTTAGCCTGCACAAGTCTTGGCTGTAGTGTTATATTTTGTCTCCATCCACTTATATTTTACAGTTTTTGAAGGTCCCTTTTCCCACAGTTTTGTTGTGTATGTTGTCTGTAGTTTTTGTAGTTTTGCTATCCTATTTGCTTTTATGTGGCTATTTGGTTAAATTCAAAAACAGTGTTACCACCTCCACCATATCCTAATTTATGTTTTTAGATAATTCCTGTGGATATTGGTAGAGAGTTGTCGGGATGGAGGCAGGAGTAGCGCAGACTGGAGGGGGTAGTGATTTGGGTTAGAATGCTCGTGGAGGAGAGTGGTGAGAAGGGAAGGTACTCATAGTTTGAGTGTAGAGCTAATAATATGCTGGTGAACAGGGAAACAGAGGGAAATGAAAAAGGATCAGCAGGTTCTGGCTTGAGCAGCTGCATGGGGATACAGTGCCCTGGAATGGTAAAGAGAGGGGAAATGGCCAGCTGGAGGGTGGAGCTAAAGATACCTGCTTTGCATATGTTAAGTTTGAGATGACTATTGGCCATCCAGTTAGAGATGCTGAGTAGGCTGTTGAATATGCAACAGTCCAGAGGTCAGGGACAGTTTAGGTTCACCCATAAAAATTTGAGAGTTATTGGCATATGGCTGGTCTTTAAAGCCATGGGACTGGTTAAGGTCACCTAGAGAGCCAGTACAAAGACAGGGGACTCTAACACTCAGAGGTCATCTTCTTGAGGAGGCTGCAAAAGAGACTGCTGAGAAGGAGCCTCTTCTAAGGTAGAATTAGAAGCAGAAATTGGTGCCACCAAAGACAAACGAAGAAAATGTTTCAAGATAGAGGAGTGATCACCTGAAAAGTGAATTAAATTAAGAAATAAGAATTGACCTCAATATTTAGCCTTGCTAAAAGGGGAGATTCTCAGTGGCATCAAGGAGTGAAAGCCTGGCTGGTCTGGTTTGAACATAATGGGAGAAAAATCAGTGATGAGCATGAGTCCAACAGTCTTTTTAAGATATTTGTTTCTAAAGAGATGAAAAAAACAAACAAATAAGGTCACATTCTCAAGTTCAGGGTGGACAAGAATTTGGAGGAGACTCTTCAACTCAATACACCTTGTGTCATATCAGTCTCATATTTGAGGATTTTGGGGGTTTTCAAAAATAAATTGTATCATTTTTAATATCCCTTAATATATAGAAGTATTATACTATTCTTAAAAGTCTGGGTTTTGGTTTTCTTTTGCATTTTGCCAACGGAATTAAAAACTGCATAAGAGTTAAAAGAATAACATGATAACCATCCTTATAACCATGCTACATCTATATATGTCAAATTTTTTTGCTGTACCATTTAAGTAAGTTGCACAAATTATAACACCTTATCCCTAAGTACTTCAGAATGTACTAAGAAGAAGTATATTATTCTCCATAACCACCCCCCCCCAAAAAAAAAACATTTCACCTGCAGAGCCCACCAGAGGATCATCTTAGGTTCAACTTGGCTTCATCTGTTCAGGAAATCACACAACAGGAAGCCCAGCTTAGCAGCAGGGCACCATCGACTCTTCTTTCAGTGGTTCATGCAGAATGCATTCACATTAGCCTTCCAAAAGGTGAGGTGCAGAGAGACGAGATACACGTCAGGCAGGTTTGAGAGTTGCTGTGGCTAAAGAAGACATAGGATTCACAGAACTCCATACCTGTAACAGTTCCATAGATGTAGTTCCCATGGTCCCCACAAAAGATGTGCCATTTAAAAGCCATGCTACGTTTAGAAGCTCAGATTATGGAGTTCCCATCAGCTATTTATAGTTCCTCTCAGTCCATAGGCAACTTACCTCATCAGTGGTCATTTTACAGTAAACTATTGTTAGTAAAACAGTACACCACATACCCTTTTGTCATCCAGAACAGTGCTGTCCAATAGAAATACAATGCAAGGCACATATATAGTTTTAAATTTTGTAGTAGCCACATTTAAAAAGGAAAAAGAAGATGGCAAAATTAAGTTTAATAATATATTTTATTTCATTACATCCCACATGCTATCATTTTAATGTGTAATCTCTATAAAGTTATTTTTCTTTGTAATAAGTCTTGGAAATCTGGTGTACACGTTTCACCCACAATACCTCTCAGTTCAGTCTGGTCGTGTGGCCGATGGCTGCCATACTAGGCGGTGCAGGTCTAGAGTGATGCTCCCTGTTATTTTTGTATTCGTCTTCTGATTGGTCCAATACTTACGAAATGTCTTTGTCAGTTTGCCAATCTTTGTTCTCATGGGCGGATAATGAAAATATTTAATTTCTCAGCTGTGTTCAATAAAAGCTAATCTTTTAAAAAAAGACATAAACATGATGTGTCCAGACTTCTTTCAGACTTTAAAAGATGATACAATATACAATAAAGAAACTGAAGGTTTATCTAATATTGATTTATTTCACTACTGTGTAATCTTTCTAGGCAATGCCGTCATTATCCCACTTTCTTATTTAGTCTTTCTTTGCATACGTGGATATAATTGATGCATAATGATTACATAACTCTTAGGATGATGAAACAGAACAATATTCCAAGGAATCATTATTCTTATGCAGTATTCTTACAGGAGTTATTTTTCCTATAAGTAATCTTATGTGATTATTGTTCCATAATGTATCTTAGTTTTACAAAAGGGTCCAGTAGAAACCTATCTAACTGTAAAATAGAATGAGATTTAATGTATTTTGAAAATAAATAAGTTTTCTCAGTTTTTCTTTGGAATGCCTTTAAT